>WITN01000508.1:0-63994 GCA_015025155.1 Lactarius quietus
CGACCGATCAGGGATCTGCCCCATGGCCAAGTCGACCCCTTGGCGATCACCATAATCCTGTCGCAAGTATCGCAATTGATCATGCGTATAATGGCGGTCATTATCCACGGTGTCAAGATCAGGTGCTGCATGAACTTCACCTTGTTGAATCTCCCCTCCTTTCGTCATGCACCCATATACAATGGGGTTGTTGCCAGGCATCACATGGACGTATTTGGCGACAGTAATATGACCATTCTCGGTCATGCGGAAATTGATAAATCTGGGGGGAATATTCAGTTGAACCATCGGGAGCGTCAGCTTTGTCTGGGCACACTGTTGGTCAGCTGAGACTCCGCCTCCTCAGTAGTCAGGGAAGCAAGGGCGTTCTTTTGCCGCTCCCACACCAGCTCTTCTTCCTCGCCTCCCCCTCCTCAGCGCAAGTGATATCCCTTCATCCTGGGTCCCGATACTTGGCGGGGATCTTGATTTTCTTTATCCGAGTCGGATTCCCAAGCTCGGAGGCTGGCACGGATGTGAATACCCCAGGACGTCGCGGGGTCCATGATGACGTTTGTAGGGGGGTCGACATTGATATATCGAGGCGTTGGCGGCGGAGGGACTTTGACGGGGTCGTTGTTACACGTACAGTTGTAGATGAGTTGTCCACAGTCATAGTGGATGTGGGAGTCGTCGGCGTCAGGATGGCCTGGACATGACAGGGCAGTTTGCTTACAACTTCCACAAACTCTGACCATGTCACTGAGGTCGGAGCCGCTTGGAACCTTGATAAGCGTTTGTGGAACAACAAGATTCTCGACTCGAGTAGGAGCTCCCTCCTCCACCTCCGATGAGTCTTCCTCCAATCCTCCAGCGTCGTGTCCGCATACATCAGGGGTTTCGGGGATGAAATCCCCAGGTCCGATGCATCGAAAGGTGGCGGCGACTTCGCATAGGTAGGTTGAGTAACAGTGGGAAGATGGTAAGATGTCTGTGAAGTGGTGGAGGCAGCAGTAGGGGAAGTGGTCATTGTTCGACGAAGGAAGAACTGATGTGCTTCATCCAGTGAATGGCCTGTCTTTATACGTGAGGGAGTAGAATTCAGAGTCCATTTGAACTCAGCTAAGGCGTCAGGGGCATGTACGTCAGTGGCGTTGACCCACTGCAACTCCGAGTCTGGATACCCCTTCCATTTGATAAGGAATTGTTTGCGCCTTGTTCTGCCAAATTGCCGTTGGTCTAGAATCTTCTCAATTTCATATTCCTCTTCGCCATCGATTAATTCAGGGGGAGGTCTTGGGAAATTTGGTCCATGAAAGGAAGTCTCGCGATAGGGGGTGAGAAGATCGATGTGAAACACGTCATGAATGCTCCACTTGGTGGGTAATTCCAATCGATAATTAACAGGGGACATCACCTGGACAATCTGGAAGGGTCCATGTCTTTTGGGCGCAAGCTTGGCGCTTGGCTGATGAGTCCTCAGGTGACGCCCTTCCAGCCATACACGATCCCCTATTTGGAACTTGGGCGTATCTTTATGTGATACCCATGACTTCTGGGCTTTGATAATTTGTTTTTGAGCATGTTCCCGTGCCTGTTTGAACTGATCAAGGCGCAACGCCACTTGCGGCATAGGACTGGGCGTTGAGTTCCAATCAGCACGAGGATTATGCCCCATCAATAGGAAGAATGGAGACTGCCCTGTGGCTTCGTTAGGCCAATTGTTATGCGTAAACTCTGCTATTGGAAGATAAAGATTCCAATTGTCTTGCCGTTCATTTACCCAAAAGCGGAGATATTGTTCGAGCCATTGGTTAGTTCGTTCTGACTGTCCGTCTGTACGAGGGTGATATGTGGTGGAGATGTTCTGGTTTATCCCAAGTTGTTTGCATAGTTCTCTTGTGAACTTGGATGCAAATCTGGGATCCCTGTCGCTAATGATTTTGTTTGGTAGTCCATACCGCATAAACACATGTTTGATGTACAGCGCTGCTGTTTCTTCTGCGTTGATTTCCTCATTACAAGGAATAAACACGGATGCCTTGGTACAGTCATGATCTGTGACTGTCAGGATCGAATCGTAGCCCTGTGCGATGGGTAATTTAGTGATGAAATCGAGAGCAATAGTCTCGAAGGGCATAGCTTCCGGTTTAGGAAATATAGGTTGTAGTGAAGCCCTAATAGGGCGATTATTGATTTTGTGTCGTTGGCATTCCGCGCAGCCTCTAACGTATGCCAGTACGTCTTGTTGTATTGTCGGCCACCAATAGTATCGCTCTACTATTTTGCCAGTTTTGCTGATCCCCGGATGACCATGTACTGGGGTATCATGATGAGCGGCGATAATTGACTTTCGCTCCTCACTTCCCTTGGTAATTACTCTTCTGCCTTCTTTATACCATACCCCGTTGATCCTTTTCAATTTGTGTGGATCTACCCAAGGTTTGATAACGTCTTCATTTTGTTCGTTTTTATGGTTGATTGACCCCATTTCCTCTACTGTGATCGTTGCAAACGACTGGTTAGGCATTCCTGTACGGTGTGTGTTGCTGGCTCGTATGAATATTTTATTAGGTAACACCGTGACATTTTCATTGTCTTGTTCCCCGTGATCGTAGTCGGGTTGTCTTGACAATGCATCTGCTCGTCCATTTGCAGTCCCCTTTATATGGTGAATTTCGAGATCGTATTCCGATAATTCCAGTACTTCCCTTGCGACTCGTCGGCTGATCTTTTGTGGTTCTCTCCAATACCGCAAGTTCATGTGATCGGAGAATACTTTGATTTTATGGGGTGATCCTGCTAGTAAAGGCCTCCAGTGCCGTAGAGCTTTGACGATTGCCAATAGTTCAAGGTCGTAGATGTCGTAATTTCGTTCTGCTGTGTTAAGAGTTGCGGAGTAATAGCCTATGGGATGTCTTTTGCCATCAGTCTTCTTTTGGAGTAACACCGCTCCCACCGCGAAACCTGATGCATCCACTTCCAACTCGAATTGATCCTTCAGTACCGGGTGTGCCAATACAGGTTCACTTGTAACCCGTCTCTTCAATACTTTGAATGCTTGTTGTTCCGCTGAACCCCATTGCCATTCCGTCGTTTTCTTCGTGAGATTGTTCAGTGGTTTGGCAATTGACGCAAATCCTCTTATGAATAGACGGTAAAAATTGCAAAAACCCAAAAAAGATTGTACGTCCTTCACCTTAGTTGGCGTTGGCCAATTTTTAATGCCCGCGATCTTTACAGGGTCCATACGTGTTACCCCTTTTTCAAGGATTACCCCCAGGTAATCAAGAGTTGTCGAGTGAAAAGTGCACTTCTCTGGTTTGAAAAATAGGTCGTACTTCGCAGCCACTGTTAGCACATCCCGAACTGCGTTGACATGATCAGTAATATTTGTTCGGGTAGCGATACCGATGTCGTCCATATAAACCCGAATAGTGGTCCCCTTTGCGTCGTGCTTCGCAATCGTGTCCCGGTATATGTGATTCATCATGGTTTGGAATGTGGTGGGGGAATTTGTTAATCCAAAGAACATCACGGTTGGTTCGAAGAGTCCATATGGCGTTTTGAACGCCGCTTTATGTTCATCGCCCGCCTTGATGCGGATATTGTTGTATCCCCATCGTACGTCGAGCTTAGTGTATATGTGTGCACCGCTAAGGTCTTTGATGAGGGTTTGAATCAATGGTAGTGGGTAATTGTTGCGGATTGTGAATTCGTTAATCCGCCTATAATTGTAACGTCCCAGGTCATAGTAAGTATCTGACCTAAGCCAATAACTCAGGGGGCATGGCACAATGGACTATTACTGTACGATGACTGATGATATGACAAGGTGATGACTGATTACTGTATGATGACTGATGGGTTTGTGATAGGATTACTGATCATACGTGGACGATTACACAGCAGAGGATGAGTAGTAGTAGTAGTGGCGGTCTTACTTACAAAGGCGGACTACTATACGGTACTATATAAGGAAGCTATCGACTGTTGTGGTTGATAGCTTGGATTTCTTGTAACTCTCTCAACTTGTTATCCAAAGCCGTGTTTCTCTCTCTCTCTTTCCCTCTCTCGTCCTTCGGGGCCGCGTATCAGATAAATCAAGGTATCAACTCCGCCTTCGCGCGTTGAGGCATAGCTCAGCCTTCGTGCTCGAGTCAGATTACTGCTGAGTCACCGCGTTCACTCGACGTTGCCTAAGTCAGGCTCACGTGCAACTCGCACGTAACATTAAATCCAAGCTCTCCTAAATCGAACGCCGTGGCAACTCTCAACACCAAAGACGGTTGGGACTTCGTGCCCTATCGCATCAACTCAAGAGAACGAGACGCACCTACTCGTTACCTCATAGGATGAGTAAGGTGGCGACACGTGCCAGACACCAGAAGATCCGACGAAGACAACACAGGATACTACGCAGAAGCAGCTACCGCACAGCGATATCATCCCGTAGTATTCAACAGGGAACGCTGTTGCTGGGTCGAGCTCAGGTGGAGCAACACGAACAACTATTTCGAAGCGACACAACCAGCAGCTGACGACTTGCACATCAACGTACCACTAGTCGACGCACGACCAATCGACCAACAAGGGCCTATAGACGGCCGAGAAGAAGACACCCTTGATTCGGAACCACCAAGAACCAAATTTCAACTACGATCAGAAACAGCAGCAGCATCAAGCCATACTAGCGAATGATCACCAACCCCACGAAGTGAAATAATAGAACCCGAGGAAATCGCAGTGCAATCACCGGAGGTAGACGCACTAGCCGCGCAAACAGCTGAGTTACACATCCCCAAACCAATCAGAGGGATACCATACAGCTACATGACTACTCAAACAGCAGTATCGCCACCCCGACTTGTCATAAACGAACAGACAGGCCACGTTCAACAACTACAACCAGAAGACATGGAAGCTGCTAACCGAGCTATGGGACCAGACGTCCCTGATGCACCAAGTATCCCTGAAGGAACAGAAATGTTCTACGAGTTTCGGCTCAATCATAACAGGGTACCCTCACCCGAAAACAGGCCATTCCCACCATTGCGACCACAAGATAATGGACCGCCAGGCGGAGGAGGAGGACCGCCAGGAGGAGGACCGCCAAGAGGAGGACCACCAGGAGGAGGACCGCCAGGAGGAGGACCGCCAGGCGGAGGAGGAGGACCACCTCTAGGGGGACCTGCAGTAGCCCACAACGCACACCAAGGGGGAAATGACAAGTTCATTGGTAACCCACCACCTACATTTACAGGACAAAGGTCACAAGCCGAGGCCTTTATCCTCCAATGGGAAGTCTACGCGGGGGTCAACGCGAACCACTCAGCAATGCTGAACAAATACCAAAAAGCTATGTTGTTCCTAACATACATTCAGGGAAATGTGGTTAACCAATGGGTCATGTCCGCAAGTCGATGGCTTGTGAACGAAGTAGCCACGGGAACCAATCAATTCAACAACAGGCTATGGGAAAACCTACTCAACGCCTTTCAAAGGCAGTTCGGCGACGTTCTTAGCAAGGAACGAGCACAAGCACAACTAGATGCCGGAATACACATGAAGGATGGAAAAATTGATGACTACATCGCCCTATACGAACAACTCATTCGACACGCAGGGTACAATATTAATGCCGAACAAACAATCAAATACTTCACAAGAGGACTACCAAGAGCGTTGTACGAAACCATGTACCAACATGACGATCCCCGAAACTATGAAGAATGGAGGGAATCCGCCCTAAAGAGGCAGCAGAAATGGATTCACATGCAAACAGTTAGGGGAAACCTTGACGCCTTCAAACCAGGACGGACGACAGCAGGAGCACTAGCTAAGTTGCTCGCACCACTCCAGAATGATGACTGAATGGACACATCAGCAGACCGTGTACGAGGGCGACTGGCGGGAGCCGAGGAGATCATAGCAAACCACCCCAGGAACACTAAACCACCGTTCCCACCACGAGGGGGATTCATCCAACGACAATTCAAACGAGACCACAGCCAAACGCAGTGTTACAACTGCCAGAAGATGGGTCATATCAGTCGCGACTGCAGGCAGCCCAGGAGACGCCGCGACACACAAGTACGCACTACAGAAGCCGCGCCAACTAAAGAAGAAAAGGCAGCGGAATGGCTACAAGGAGTAGCAGGAGATGACGAGGAAGTTAAAGACCTGGTCCTACAACAATTGATGGGACAGGATTTTGGAAACGCCTGAACCCGGCGGCCTGGGTAAGGGCAATACGTTGTAACTCTGTGTACATTATGCGCTACCGTTCTATGAGAGTACCAGTGTCTATTCGTGCAAGTTACAACATGGCCGACATCAAAGCATTAGTGGACTCAGGAGCCACTGATAACTTCATCCATCCACAATTCGTCAAAAGGATGGGATTAGGACAACGGGCACTAGATAAGCCCAAAAACATCTACAATATCGACGATACCACTAATAAAGCGGGACAGATCACACACTATCTTACGCTTAACGTGGAAACAGGAGGAACTCAAAGAGAAATGCGCTTCCTTATCACCGACATAGGAAAGGAAGACATACTGTTGGGATATCCATGGCTCGCAACCTACGAGCCAAGATTCAGCTGGCGCCACGCCACTATTGATGAAAAACAGCTCCCTATAGTACTACGAACGATCAATCCAAATGACAAAAAGGCAGTACTAGCAAGGTTGCTCAACGAAGAAGCAGACGACGAGAAAGTATCACAAATGTTCACGACAGAAACGAAGGAACAAATAGTGACGAAACTAGGCGAACAAGTATATGGACAACGATCGGCAGTTGAACTGGCGATTGAAGCTAAACAATACACCGAGAAGGTCCATATACCAGAAGAATACCAAAAATTCGCAAAGGTATTTAACGAAGACGAGGCAAAAAGGTTCCCACCAAAACGAAGTTGCGATCACGCAATTGAATTCAAGAAGGGGGTCCCCGATGTAATCGACTGCAAAGTATACCCAATGACAAGGGTAGAAGACGCAGCGCTGGACGAATTCATCGACGAGCAAGTAGAGAAGGGATATATTCGTCCCTCAAAGTCCCCATACGCGTCATCCTTCTTCTTCATTAAAAAGAAGGACGGAAAACTACGACCCATACAGGACTATCGAAAAATCAACGAATGGACAATACGAAACCAGTACCCGCTTCCCCTCATTGACGACCTAATCAGGGATCTCGGAGGAGCGCAAATATTCAGCAAGCTAGATGTCCGACAAGGATACAATAACATTCGAATCAAGGAAGGGGACGAACACAAGGCTGCGTTCAAAACACGTCGCGGACTCTTTGAACCAACGGTCATGTATTTTGGCCTGTGTAACTCGCCGGCCACATTTCAAAGCTTTATGAATAACATCTACCAACCCACGATAGCAAAACATGACGCATTCGGGACGAAAATCAGGGTCTATATGGACGACATTGCCATAGCGACCAAACGACAACCACAATCACTCAAAAGACACCAAGAAGCGGTCTGCGACGTACTCGCGGTAGCACAGCAACATGACCTCTTCTTCAAACCCGAGAAATGCGTCTTCAACGCTCCCAGTATTGATTACCTGGGGGTAATCCTTGAAGAGGGGGTAACACGTATGGACCCCGTAAAAATTTCGGGCGTTCGCGACTGGTAATCGCCAACATCAGTAAAAGACGTACGATCATTTCTTGGTTTTTGCAACTTTTATCGGCAGTTCATCAGAGGCTTCGCCACCATTGCCAAACCACTAAATGAACTAACACGTAAAGACGAACCATGGCAGTGGAGCACAAGACATCAAAAGGCGTTCGAAACGCTTAAACAGCGGGTGACAACAGAACCCATTCTCGCGCACGCCGACCAGACGCAACAATTCGACCTAGAAGTAGATGCGTCAGGATTTGCAGTTGGAGCAGTACTCCTCCAGAAAAAGACAGACGGAAAACGACATCCTGTGGGATACTATTCGGCGACGCTCAATGCAGCAGAACGAAACTACGACATCTATAATCTCGAACTGCTGGCCATTGTAAAAGCGTTGAGGAACTGGAGACACCTATTAGCTGGAGCTCCACACAAAGTACGCATATTTTCAGATCATCTCAACCTTCGATACTGGCGAGACCCGCAGAAGATCAGTCGCCGAATCGCAAGAGAAGTACTGGAACTAGTGGAATACAACTTCGAGATACACCATGTCAAAGGAACAGCCAACGGAAGGGCCGATGCCCTATCTCGAAGACCCGACTATGATCAAGGAGAAAAAGACAACGAGAATGTCGTCGTACTACCAAACAAAATATTTGTACGAACGGCAAACACACAACAAGACGAACAGAGGATACGCAAATGGGTCGATCCTCACAAACTGACAAAAGCGGAAGGACTCTGGTGGTACCAAGGACAAAGGCTCGTCGTAACAGGAACAGTGGAGGAAATCAGAGAAGTAATTTCAGCACATCACGACCCCCCCGTTCACGGCCATCCAGGAATAAACCGAACAACACAACTAATAGAGCGCCACTACTGGTGGCCTGCGATGAAGCGAGACATTGCCGAGTACGTCAAAGGATGCACCGAATGTCAGCGGTGCAAGGTCAACACACAAAGGACGAAAGCACCGTTGCAACCCATATTCCCGAAACTGGAAGCGATGCCATTCGAGGTGGTAGCGCTAGACTTCATCACCAAACTCCCAGTATCAAGGGGATACGATTCGATACTAACAGTCACTGATCACGACTGTTCGAAGGCGTCCATATTCATACCGTGCAAAGAAGAAATCTCAGGCGAGGAAACCGCGACACTCTACGCAAAGCACGTTGTATCGCGGTTTGGACTACCATCAAAAATCATTAGCGACAGAGACCCCCGGTTCGCATCAAAGTTCACAAGAGAGCTATGCCGAATCCTGGGGATACAGCAAAACATATCAACGGCTTATCACCCACGAACAGATGGACAATCAGAACGAACCAACCAATGGTTGGAACAGTATCTCAGATTATGAACTAACGAGCGACAAAACAATTGGGCTGACTATCTAGCGCTCGCGGAGTTTGCACACAACAATTGGACTAACAAGTCCACACGAGAAACACCGTTCAGATTGCTAATGGGTTACCACCCGCTTACCAACTGGACAGATAAGAAGTCACCAATACCGCGAGTTGAAAAGCGACTAGAACAATTGAAGGAGATAAGGAGTCAGGCACAGGATCACATGCGACGCGCGCAACAGTCATGGATCAAGCATCGTGACACCCACAAATATCAAATAGGGGACAAGGTCTGGCTCGAGGGACGTCACCTTCGAACCAACCAACCAACCACAAAGCTTGCGCCCAGACGACACGGGCCATTCCAGATTGTTCAGGTGATGTCTCCTGTCAACTATCGACTCGAACTTCCCACGCAGTGGAGCATCCATGATGTCTTCCACACAGATCTCCTTACCCCTTACAAAGAAACAATGACTCACGGCGCAAACTATCAGCGCCCACCACCAGAACTAGTAGGAGACGTGGAAGAATACGAGGTTGAAAGAGTACTAGACTCAAGAAGACATGGACGGGGGCGTAAGCTCCAATATCTCATCAAATGGAAGGGCTATCCCGACTCGGACAACCAGTGGGTCCCGTGGAACGATGTCCACGCGGAGGAAGAGATAAGGAAGTTCAAACAGTTCAATCCAGAAGCCGAGACTCACATAAAAGCAGCAACGATTGAACGAACAAGGACATCGACCCCCATTCCAATGGCACATGTCCCACTCACTCTCATCTCCATTGACTTCCCTCCCGTCGAGGAGCTCGTCACCTACGACACCACCAACAATGTGGACGACCCATTCTGCTCCGCCATCGAGCAGGTCCGAGCGGTCGCCGAGCACGACAGAGACGAACGAGAACAACAAGAACGGGACCTGGCCAAGGCTCGCCGGCGATTTCCCACACCCGCAAGTGGAAGAGTGGAGGAAGATGAGGAGGGACTACGGGCTGCTGAAGGAGGTGATGACCTCATGGCGGCTGGACCAAGTGACGAAGATGACGCCGAAGGAGAGACGGATGAGGATACAGCGGCTGATGAGGCAAGTATCCTCCAGCCCTCCACCGCCTCCACATCCACCACCGCTGTCGATCGCTACGACAGCGACGAGTCTTCCGACGGCTCCTATCACGACGCCCACGTCATCTGCACAAGATGCGACAACCCTCAAAGCTACTGTCACTGCGCCCCTATGCGCGTTCCCCCTCGAATCACCCACGAAGAAGAAGACGACATTACCAACGAAGCCATGGATGATGAAGGACGAGCACCGCCGGTTGCTGTCATCTATGGACCGACTGCGGAGGAAGGATACGCCATGCGAGGACTCCCGTCCTACGCAGAGGCTCGCGATTCCTCACCCATCCACACGCGCCGAGCGGATGCGCCGAGGCACCCTGTCCGTTCCGTATCGCCTACCCCCAACGGGTTCACCCTCAACAACGGGATGAACTGGGTACCCATGGTGATTGAGCACGAGGGTCGACGCATCCCCGCCAGGTATGTGCGGGTGAGAATGCTCGACAACCCGGAGGCCTTTGGAACTATGGGGAGGGGTCTACCCATATACCGCGGAGACATACACGCCGAACCATGTCAAGATATGGGGCCCGCAGCTGAGTACACTCATGAGGAACTGTTGTACCTTCGCGCTGACTTCCGGGGATGGCGCCAGGTAGACGAAGCCCTTGCTAGGTTAGGGGACATTTCCCTTGCCGCCGAAGTGAGGCGTTACCGCGCGTCTCAGGAGGTCATCAAAGAGCTGGAGATAGCGATCAAGAAGCTCGAAGACGATATCTTCGTGCACGTTGATCACTCACGCCACTCGGCGAAGCGACTGGGTAGGGCTCACGCACTGCAGAGGATACGAGATGAGCACGAGACGGATGTGGGGCTCACCACAGTGCCCAATTGGGTAGTGGAGCGAGGGCGCTCACCCTTGTGAAGGGGGTGATGTAACGTCCCAGGTCATAGTAAGTATCTGACCTAAGCCAATAACTCAGGGGGCATGGCACAACGGACTATTACTGTACGATGACTGATGATATGACGAGGTGATGACTGATTACTGTATGATGACTGATGGGTTTGTGATAGGATTACTGATCATACGTGGACGATTACACAGCAGAGGATGAGTAGTAGTAGTAGTGGCGGTCTTACTTACAAAGGCGGACTACTATACGGTACTATATAAGGAAGCTATCGACTGTTGTGGTTGATAGCTTGGATTTCTTGTAACTCTCTCAACTTGTTATCCAAAGCCGTGTTTCTCTCTCTCTCTTTCCCTCTCTCGTCCTTCGGGGCCGCGTATCAGATAAATCAAGGTATCAACTCCGCCTTCGCGCGTTGAGGCATAGCTCAGCCTTCGTGCTCGAGTCAGATTACTGCTGAGTCACCGCGTTCACTCGACGTTGCCTAAGTCAGGCTCACGTGCAACTCGCACGTAACAATAATCCTGTACTGGGCGTAGTTTTCCATCCTTCTTTTTGACGAAAAAGAACGGAGAGGCGTACTGCGATTTAGAGGGTCTGATGTACCCTTTATTGAGTTGTTCCGTGATAAAATCACGTAACGGTTTGTCCTCCAATTGTGAGAGTTCATATATAGAACAATTGATATGGTCTGGAGCATTGGCCTTGAGTTTGATAGCATGATCCCATTCCCGTGAAGGGGGAAATCTGTTACGTTCCCACTGAACGTTGATCCGACTTGGATCCGATGGGTCTTCCTTGCTTCAACTCTGAGCAAAGCGCACGGCTTCTGAACTCAGGAACGACTTGAACGACTTGGTAAGGGCGAATAACCGCAAAGGTCCCCTAACACCGCCTAGTTTGAGGTACGTTTCAAAGTGGCAACGCCTAACTCTTTAGTTGGCAACAAGATAGTCACACTGGACAATGACTCTGCTATAAGACTGTCTGAATTTCCTGAGAGTAGTACAGGTGGGTTTCAAGACAACTAAGCTAGCGAACCATAGCGCAACTTGTATAGTATTTATAGTAAATGTCCGTCGAGCCACAAAGGCGACACCATAGTATGAACAATCAGCACATGAATAAGGCATTAATAAGCCTTCAGTAAGCGTCCTCACCAATGAGTGACTAAGCACCTCCAACCAGTGAGTAAGCGTCCACAGGGCATCAATCAGCCCACCTCATCGCATCAGTAAGCGAGAACAATAAGTAAGCGAATGAGTAAATGAATGAGTAAGTGAATGTCTAAGCATCACTAAGCATAAACGATACCAGTAGTAAGCCAATAATAATGCATCTGTAAGCAATGGCTTCGGCGCTAACACAGGCGCTCCTTGAACTAATCCATCAATAACACTTTCCCGAAAGGGGATTAAACCCGGCCCGCTGGAGTGTGTCCCAACGGCAGCCACGGCCCGCTGATATCGGCAGCCTCAGGTCGCTGGTCTTACACCACACAATCGCTGTTTGTCGTCGTTGGTCGTCTTCAGGACACAACTGTCTTCCGCCAATTCCATGGCTTCGTCCTACGTCCCCTGAATTATGGGTTAGGCCAGATACGTACTGTGGCCCGGGACAATTCCATCCTTCGCGCCCCCCCTGACTTATTGCTTAGGTCAGATCCCGTGACCTGGGGGTATCACATGACCATGTCACGTGATCCTCAATCGTCCTGTAGTAATTCTCCTGCCAGCATCTGGTGTACTTCCGCGAGTTATTAGGTGACTCACGAAGAGGCGGACTTTGCACGCCTCGTCATAGGCGAGGTAACTGTTGTCTTCTGCCGCTACGAGTGCACGTACGGCCTCTTCTTCTTCAATGTCTTCTTCTGCACGTGACTCCCAGGTATGCGCTTCCGGGTAAACATGGCAGCTTTTCCAATGTTCATGTAGACACTTGCGCTGTTTCTTTGTTTCGGCAGCTTGGGCAAGGTCTGAGCGTAACAAAATCGGTGGGATTCTTCTTCGCTAAAAACCTTTTCGAAATCGTCATACTCTTCCGGTATTTGGATCTCTTCTTTTGGTCCTGCAGCTATGGCGAGGTCAGTGGCGGCTCCTTTGATAGAGTTATGCTCCCCTAATTTTGCGACAATGTTGTCTTTCGCGATGTCCGGAAGTAGGCAAGCTACTACATTGACATTGACCTTGGGATGGCATGATTTGATTACGATTGGTAGCACATTTTCGTCAATCGTGCCATGCTTCCAACTGAATTTTGGTTCAAAAGTGCTAAGCCATGGATATCCGAGGAGGAGATCCTCTTTTCCTATGTCCGCTAAGAGGAATCTCATTTTCCTGGTAATTCCTTTTGTCAATATTTGTAGATCGACAAAGTGGGTGACTGATCCCTTTTTGTTTAGCGTATCATCGATATTGAATAACTGTTTTGGGTTTGGCAATAAAGCCGCGCCCAATCCCATTCGTTTCACAAATCGTGGATTTATGAAATTGTCTGTTGCTCCGGAGTCTACTAATGTTTTTATATCGGCCTTGTTGCTGCTGGTTCGAATTGATACTGGAATTCGCATAGAACGGAAGCGAGTTATGTATACAGCATTACACGTAGAGCCCTCACCCAGGCCGTCGGGTTCAGGCGTCCCCAAAATCCTTATTTCCCATCAACTCCTGCATCGCCATAGCTTTGAATTCTTCGGTTTCGTTGGCTGCAGTTCGTAGCCAATCATTCTTCCTTTCTTCTGTGGTGCGATTATCTGCTACCATTTGAGCGATGTGCAGATCTTCTCCTGTTTCAGAGCGATCGTCCACCACTTCTATGCCCCTAGCATTACTAAAGGGTCTAGGTGGATTTCGTGGTTGATGTGGCTGAGAGCAATTGCGACTGAGGTGTCCTTTCTTTTGACAATTATAACAAATTACTTCCCTTAGATCGGGAGGTTGTCTCCTTCGTAAGAATCCTTCGCGAGGTTTGAAGGGTGGTTGTGAGTTATTGAGATATGGTCTTGGCTGTGCCAATACGTCCTCTGCATGCGCTAACCGTCCTCGGGCTCTAGCTCGATCGGCTGACGTATCCATCGCATCTGGATGGCGTCTAAACTGTCTCCAGTTTGTTTGAGTTGGTGGTGATGGTCAGGGTTGTATTTTGTACTGATCAATTTTGTTCTTCAAATGGAGATATTGACCTTGGCGTTTGATGGCTGCCCTTTTCCAATCCTCATAGTCTGTGGGATTGTCGTGAAGGTAGATGGTTTCTTGTAGTTTGTTTGGCAATCCATTTGCGAATAGATCAAGGACCATTGGTTGATCTATATTGTAGCCAGCATATCTGACCAGTTGTTCGAATTTCGCCACGTACGCGTCAATGTCCCCTTTCTCCATTCTGATGCCCCTTCTCAATTCCATCTGTGCTTTCTCTTCTTTAAGAGTGTCTGCGTATTGCCTCATGAACGATGAGTGGGTGTTGTACCACAGCCAATTGTCAAGAGGGTCTCGTCCATTGACATCGACCTGAACTCGTAGCCAAGCCACCATTGATCCTACCCATTCGGTTACGGCAGTTCCCTGGATGTAAGTGAGAAATAACATAGCTTTTTGATATGGGCTGCGCATAATGGAATGGGTTGAATTGATTCCTTCATATAAACTCCATTGCATAAGGAATTCTTCTGCTTTTTCACGGTCACCTGCGAAGACCGCGGGTGGATTGCCACAAAATTTGTCGTGTGCCGCTGGTAAGGGTGCTTGCGCTGCTGGTATTTGCGCTGGCGGGTTTCCGAAAGGTGGTCCTGCTCCTCCTCCTCCTCCACCATTACCTCCTCCTCCGCCATTACCTCCTCCACCCTGTCCACCTGCTGGAGGGTTTGGGGGAGGTACTTGATTTTGCGGATCGGTAAGGGCCCGAAATGCCGTGACAGTCGGTGCTATTGGTGAAGTAGTGAGCGAATAAATTGGTTGTGCGGATGAACTTTCCGCCGTTGCTTGAGATTGAACATGAGAGGTGAGGGTTGCCATTGCTCCTAGACGTAATGTTTCTGTAGCGATTGCTAAATTGACTCCTTGTTGTGATGGAGAAGATGATCTTGCTCCAAGAGATGCGTTACTCTTAGTACTTGGAGATGGGGGTGGTGTAGTGGATGCTGGTTTGGCGGTGCTTGTGTTTTCCAACTCTTGTAGTTCCTCTTGTGTGAGCTCGTTGATGTAGATATCACAGCCTAGGTCTTCTAAGGCTGTTCGAAAACCTTCCCACTCTCTGTTTCCATTCTGTGGTTGAAACCAGCGAATTTCCACCCAAACGTATTGATCGTAGACAAACTCAACTGCAACGGATCGGTTGTCCTCCCGACTCTTAGCGTGATATCCGGTAGTGCCTGTAGTGCTACTATATCGGTATTCTGTATTCTTGCGAAATCTTTGTGGTACGTTGTCAGCGCCTCTGTGTTGAAACCAAAAGTCGTCACAGTTGTGACAACGTTCTCTTGTAGTTTCTGATGACGCCACGTTGAAGCTTGGTCTTAATGTAGCATTATCACCTAACGCTGGTTCGACTTGAACCGATCTGTGACGTGATACTCGAGTGTATGGATGAATCTTGACAACACGGGCAACTTAGCTAAGTTGCACAGCCACTAGGTCTCTTGTTCGACACTAGGGTATCCCGAGGGACAAGCTTCAATTGAAAGATTGGAAGAGAGCGAGAGAGAGAGCGATAAAGAGACAAGTGGTGATGATTCAAGAAGACCAAGCTGAAGAGCCTTGGTCTTAACACTACGATATATATACAGTTACTCGCTGGCTTTAAAGCGCAGCTTCGAATCCAAACCCTAGTACAACTATACTAGTAATGAGTCATTGTTCGTTCTAATAATACCTGAAACACCGGTGAACCCAAGTACCGGCGACGCGTCAGTGTCCATGACTAATTGAAGCTTACTATCGTAGTCATAACCGTATAGTAAGCGTCCCGAACTCCAAAACTTCCTAATGACGATGACAAGTAGTCCGAGCAATGTCAAAACGTGACACATTCCCTCGTCTTTCCCCACTCGTTTCCCTATGATTTCATGCACCTTATCTGGGAAAACACAATCGAAAATATAATACTACATTGGACGGGCAACTTCAAGGGGCTCGATCAGGGAAAGGAGTCATACAAACTCTCAAATGCCATCTGGGAAGGAATCGGTACACTCACGGCATCATCTGGCTCAACAATCCCATCGTCTTATGGATCTTGAGTCCCGAATATCAAGAAAGATCACCACCTGTGCATGGCTGATATGTGGTCCTTTTGGACACTATTTATCAGCCCTGTTTTGTTGTGGTGGCGGTTCAATAATGCAAAGTATTACAAGCACTTCATTCTCCTCATGAAGCTGTTAACTACCTGCCTCAAATTCAAGATAACGCGTGAAGAAATCAATTTTCTTCGCAACGGATTTGTTGATTAGGTCGAAAAATACGAAAGGTACGCTCCACAGAATTTGTATCATAATTAAACTAACTATGCTGTCTGCAGATTTTACTATCAGCACAATGCAGGCCACATGTCCGCATGCCCTGTCACTATTCACGCGTTGCTTCATATTGCTGACAGTATTAGGACTTGTGGGCCCGTGTGGTGCTACTGGGCATTCCTGATGGAACGCTATTGCAACCGCCTCAAACCTTCAATCAGAAGCCAACGATTTCCATACGCTATGATTGACCAGTACATCCTGGAAGATGCGCAGCTGACACAGATCAAGGCCATCTACAATTTGGCAGAAGAACTTGCTTTGAAGCCTTGAAAGAAATGTTGAAGTATCTCAGTTCCGTTTTAATTATCATTTGTCTCTGATGCGGTGTTTTGCAAACCTGCGCGATATATTTACTTTGGATCCCGTTTGTTTTGATGCCCGTGCTAGTACGATGCCACCTCCCCGCACTTTACCCATATGTGTATTGTCCCTGTGCGGAGGCGGAATACTTCGGTACTATACAGTTCTTACTTTCTGTCTACTTAAACACCTTCGATAGCATGTAGCACCTCAGTTCTGCTTTCCGCGCGCAGTAACTGAGGTGAGCTTTGTTTCCTTTACTTACAGTTTCCCTGTACTCATTCGCCCTAGTCGGCATTGTCTTCCGTACAGGTGAATAAACATGTAGTTCTGCTTTCCGCGCGCAGTAACTGAGTTGGCATTGTCTTCCGTACAGACTTCGCCCGCGCGCATCTAATCTTATCAGCTCATAACTCACCCCCTTTTCATTACGCACCGCGTCCATAATCTTAAGAGGTTATGGGCCCTGCCATGCCCGCTGCTATGTCCGACCCCCTTGCTACATCTGTTCCTCGTCTTGATCCCACCGGCTCCAACTGGGCTATCTTCGCCATGCGGTTCCAGGAAGCGATGGAGGCCAACCAGAAGTGGAAGCACTTCACTGGCACTCCAGGTCCTCCTACCCCTGCAGACGCTAGTAAGCTAACTGATGAAGAAACCAAAGCCATTGCCGACTGGGACCATGACGAAGTCGTGTCCCGTTACCTCCTCTCCCAACGCCTACCCGACTCCACCGCTGTCCGTCTGAAGGGTCTCACTACGGCTAAAGAACGCTGGGACAAAGTGAAAGCTGAGTTCAGCGTGAAGAGCCAGTATGCCGAAGCCGACATGCTTACCTCGTTCTCGGAAATGCGCTGTCCGCGCGGAGGCGACGTCCGGTCGTTCCTCGGGTCAATGCGCGTGAAGCGCGAGGAGCTTGCTGCAGTTGGCGTGACCATGTCTGACAAGGAATACCGGTCAGCGATCATCAAATCCCTCCCGGAGGAAATGTCGAAATTTGCCTCCAGCCTACTCACCGCCTCCCGTGTCATCCAACCCTCCGCTTCCATTGACCCCGACATCCTCATCGACCACATCTCCGAGGAGGCCGATAGGGTGTCTGCGCGGCGCAAGCGGGACGGTGGTTCGTCTGGCAAAGGCAAGCAGCCTCAGTCCCAAGGTCAGGACGAGGCGTTGGCAGCAACGCAGGGGGAGGGTGGAAAGAAGAAACGCAAGGGGAAGTGCCACAACTGTGGCAAGCAGGGCCATTGGGCCCGCGAGTGCAGGTCACCGAAGAAAGACCAGCAGTCTAACAACCAAAATCAGCAGTCGTCGGGGCAGTCTAGTCAGCCACCGACTTACCAAAACTCTACCAAGGCCGAGAACAAGCCTGTCGGGTCAGCCAACGCCGTCGACGATGAGCCGGACGGGTGCTGGTCCGCTGTGTTCGTCGGCGACGTGCTTGAGTCCGAAGCACCAGTCCCTACCCCTCAGCAGTGCGAAGAGGCAGGAGCAAGCGCCGTATCGTCAGGCGGGCTTGCTGCCGCTGCCATCACGCAGGTCGAGGAGTCCAAGTCCACCCGCGTCGAGCTCTATGATTCAGGAGCAACGCGTCATATTTCCCCATACCGTGCCGACTTCATTACCTACTGTTCCCTTGACCCCCCGCTCTATTTGAATGCTGCAAATGGGCAGCAGTTCCCTGCGGTTGGTACAGGAAACATGGTCGTCAGTGCACCGAACGGCAACAGGTGGTCAGAACTTACATTGGAGAAAGTCCTCTACGCCCCGTCAGTCGGCTACACCCTGGTGTCGCTCGGCACACTGGACCACCTCGGCTACCGTATTGCTATTGGGGGGGCCATCTCGAAATCCAGTCACATGAGGGAGAACGCCTCGCACGCATTGCGCGGACGACGCGTGGCCTTTACCGCGTGTCGCATGAAGCTGACGCGGGTTATGCTGTAGAAGTCGTCAGCGTCATGGAGTTACACCGTCGCATGGGGCACATCGCACCTGCGAGCGCACGCAAGCTCGTGCACGATGGCCTCGTCACTGGCATCGCCCTTGATCCGGCTTCGCAGGAAGAGCACTGCGAGGCATGCATCTACGCACGCGCGACTCGGCAGCCAGTCCCAAAGCTTCGAGTCAGCGCGCAGGCAAAGCAATTCGGTGATGAGATTCATACCGACGTGTGGGGGCCTTCCCCAGTGGCCACCCGGCGTGGGCGTCGTTACTTCGTCACCTTCACGGACGATGCGACGCGCTTCACCGCAACCTACCTCCTCCTGACGAAGAGTGAGGCTTTCACAGCCTACTGCCAATTCGAGGCTTGGGCACGCACGCAGAATCACTGCACTGCGTTCAAAGTCTTGCGCTCCGACCGAGGGGGAGAGTACCTCAGCAAAGCGTTTGATCAGCACCTCGCAGCCGCCGGAACTGCACGACGACTCACCGTCCACGACACCCCCGAGCTCAATGGCATCGCCGAGCGCTTGAACCGCACCCTCGGTGAGAAAGTGCGGGCGCTGCTGCACATGGCAGCCCTTCCCCCGAACATGTGGGGCGAGGCACTGCGCCATTCGACGTGGTTGAAAAACCGCACGTCTACCCGTGCGCTCGGTGGCAAGACACCCTGGCAGGCGTTGTACGGAACGCCGCCCGACTTGTCGCGCTTGAAGCGTTTCGGCGAGCCGGTATGGGTGCACGATGCCAGCGGTTCGAAGCTGGATCCGCGCGCTCGTGAGGGGCGTTGGATCGGTTTCGATACCGACTCCCGAGGCCACCGAATCTACTGGCCTGCAAACAAGTCTGTCAGTGTCGAACGCAGTGTCTATTTCGCTGCGGCCGAACGGCTCGAGGGGGAGAGTATGGATGTACCCACCTCCAAAGCCGTGCAGAACGAGCCGCACGCCGCGCCGCCGCCCACGTTGCCCATGCTGCCAGCACCACCTCCTGATGAGGCCCCTCCATCCCCTGCATCGTCGTTGACCTCGCTTTCGTCTTCGTCGTCGTCGCGAGAAGTTTCCGAGTCCTTGCAACTTGATGAACCTGACCCAGAGCCCCAGCCAGAGCTCAGACGCTCGGCTCGACTTCGTAAACCGTCGCGTTGGGTTCGTGAGCTCCAGGAAGGCGTTGGCGTCGCCTCGGAGCGTGCCTCTGACCCTGTAATCCCCAGGGGTGTCTCGGTTCCAGGAGGTTTCGGGCTAGACGAAGAAAACGAGTCAGAAAACGTAGTGCAAGGTGTATGGTCGGTTGAAGCTGGCTTACCTGCGCTCCGAGAAGATTGGCTCGGAGTTGAGGTGGCTCTTGTGGCTGAGACCTCGGACTCCGAAGCGCTCGAGCCTCGCAACCTGGCCGAGGCGAAACGTCGCCCCGACTGGCCTCTGTGGGAGCAAGCCATCTTCGAAGAGCTCAACACGCTGCGAACGGCCGGCACTTGGACGCTCGAGCACGCACCACCAGGAGCTAACGTCATAGGCTCCAAGTGGGTCTTCAAGGCCAAGAAAGATGCGTCGGGCAAAGTCGTTCGGTACAAGGCCCGCCTCGTCGCCCAAGGGTTCAGCCAAGTCGAGGGTGTCGACTACTTCGATACGTATGCCCCAGTCGCCAGGCTCCCGTCATCTCGTGCGGTCATTGCTATGGCCAATCGGCTCGGACTCGAGCTGCACCAGGTTGATATCAAAGGTGCATATCTGAATGGCGAACTCACGGCTGATGAAGTCCTGTACATGCGTCACCCCCCGGGCTACCGCGAGGACTCTTCGGGTCGTGTTCTTCGGCTTCGGAAGTCTCTCTACGGCCTCAAACAGGCTGGCCGGCGATGGTACCAAAAGTTCGTCAGTATCCTCAGTTCCCTCAGTTTCCAGCAGTGCAAAGTCGATCAAGCCGTTTTCTACAAACACTCCAAGTCTCCCCTCGTCCAGATTATCATCGCCGTACACGTAGATGACTGTACTATTGCAGCAAACAACACTTCTGCGGTCGACGCTCTCAAGGCCGGACTCCGTAAGCACGTTGAGGTTACAGACCTCGGCGAGCTTCACTGGATGCTCGGAATCGAGGTGCGACGCGACCGAGCAGGTGGTACAATTGGCTTGGGGCAGCGATCGTATATCGATTCGATCCTGCGTCGTTTCGGCTTCGACGACAGCAAACCTGTGTCCACTCCCTTCGACACACAGGTCCGGCTCACTCTGGAGCAGGCCCCGGTGGATGCGGCGGAATTCGCGGTCATGCGCGATGTGCCGTACCGTGAGGCTGTCGGCGCGCTCAACTGGGCTGCGCTCGCAACACGCCCCGACATTGCTTTTGCTGTAGCGACAGTAGCCCGTTTCTCGGCCAATCCCGGGATGGCTCACTGGAATGCGGTCAAGCGCATTTTCCGCTACCTCGCAGGCACGCGCGACCTATGGCTGACATATGGCGAGTCACGTAGGACTCTGGTTGGCTATGCCGACGCCGATGGCAGCATGACCGAGGACCGCCGTGCGATCACAGGCTATGCCTTCCTGATTGATGGCGGGGCCGTGTCGTGGTCTTCCAAGAAGCAGGAGATTGTCTCACTCTCGACCACGGAGAGTGAGTACGTCGCAGCAACGCATGGGATGAAGGAAGCCTTGTGGCTCCGGAACCTGCTTGCTGAGGTCTTCGAGCCTCTTGCTGATGCGACCACTCTCTTCTCGGACAACCAATCGGCTATCGCGTTGACCCGCGACCATCAATTCCACGCGCGCACGAAGCACATCGACGTGCGCTACCACTTCATCCGATGGGTGGTCGAAAATGGTGCTCTGCGCCTTGTCTATTGCCCAACAGCTGACATGGTGGCCGACGCACTAACAAAAGCTCTCCCCTCGCCGAAGGTCAAGCACTTGGCAGAGTGTCTCGGACTTCGCGCAGTTTGAGGGGGAGTGTTGAAGTATCTCAGTTCCGTTTTAATTATCATTTGTCTCTGATGCGGTGTTTTGCAAACCTGCGCGATATATTTACTTTGGATCCCGTTTGTTTTGATGCCCGTGCTAGTACGATGCCACCTCCCCGCACTTTACCCATATGTGTATTGTCCCTGTGCGGAGGCGGAATACTTCAGTACTATACAGTTCTTACTTTCTGTCTACTTAAACACCTTCGATAGCATGTAGCACCTCAGTTCTGCTTTCCGCGCGCAGTAACTGAGGTGAGCTTTGTTTCCTTTACTTACAGTTTCCCTGTACTCATTCGCCCTAGTCGGCATTGTCTTCCGTACAGGTGAATAAACATGTAGTTCTGCTTTCCGTGCGCAGTAACTGAGTTGGCATTGTCTTCCGTACAGACTTCGCCCGTGCGCATCTAATCTTATCAGCTCATAACTCACCCCCTTTTCATTACGCACCGCGTCCATAATCTTAAGAAGAAAGACCTACCACACGGAGCATACCAGAGCCCTGACTGTGAGCCCTATACTCTTTCCTTTCACGATCCGGATCTGATTTTTCTCAATAAAGACCCAACTTGTGTACTCCTGCGTCCCCGCGCATTTGTTCAACAAGGCGCAGGCAGTACATTATTACCAACGGGGTTATCAAACTCAATTACTGCTGCACTTTCAACACGATTTGGACTCCATGTCTCCATTATTCGGAAACATCTCCAGCAGGCAAGGATTGAAGAGTGGGGGAAAGTCCAGCGGGTTGATAGTGATGCTGGGGACACAATCCATTCCTCAGGTCTTAGGACACCCATAGCAGACCACCGAGACGCTACATTTGTGTGGGTGAGTTGCACAATTTACTTATATCTCAGCACTCATGATTGAGGTGATCAGTATGTCATGTTAGTTGATAGATTTGCACATATGCACCATCGCAAACCGAAGCTTGAGCCGCAGACCTTCTATGGTCAGCTTGAGCATCTGTACCTCATCAATTTGATTGTTCAGATGCCCGGGTGAATCCTCAAAAGCTGATTATCCTTGCCACGATTCGAAACTGCAAAGTCAAGGATCCTGGACCGGCTGAGCTCGAAGGACTTGACATCCATGTCTACAGTGCGATAGGCAGTCTCGATCTGGTCAATGTCACAAGCATTCAGGCTCTAGTTGGTCGTGTGGAGTATAGGGTTGACGGTGGTGGGTGGGCTATCATCAACCGAAGTGGCAGTCTTACCCGTGCTGAGTGGGATCCCACAGGTGATGACGATGGGTGAGGCAAATTGAAGGTATTCGAAGTTTGGAGGCAAGGGGGTATCAATTATATATGTTGGACGTTGACGTGCACGCGTGCAGACCACAAGTGATAGTTAGTCTGACAGAGGATGATATTCATCCGCAATTTTTGGTCATTCAGTGACAGACGTGTTTTAGAATCACATTTGAGATCAGTTTCACGTGTCATGATTTTCAGCTGGTAATAGAATGATTTTATTCGGATGATTATCAGCATCAAAAAATAGGATGAATTGAAATCAGCCTCTAAAGCGTCTATGCTCGGCTGAATCCCAAAAAACAGTCTACACTTGGATGATAATCATCCAACAAAACATTCACAGTGAACAGTACCGCTCGGAACCGAACTTACCTAGCAGACAGGATCAAAAATCTTGGTCACAACACCCATCGCCGCTTTCATACGTGGCTCAGCGAGGTCTTACTCTATCGTTCCGATTGAGGGCCGGGTTCTATATTAGATATCCAGTGGATGAATGACCCGCCACATTCTAGAACTAGTCGGATTTGCACAAAAAAGGTCGTGATCCTGCAAAAGCACACTTTGCTTCTTGCGTTATCATTCTTCTTCCATCGGGTTCTCGGGTTCTTCCTCGGATCTGCGCCGTACTTTGTCTGTCCTCCTAATTATCGGCTACTCCGAGTCGATCGATGACGATTGACTCCAATAATATCGAGCCCCAGCTATTCCACGACATCTCTTTTCCACTTCGTTGCCCGCGGCGAAGCTACAGTAGTGGGCTCGTTAGGCCCAGAGTCACGGCGGCTTCTTGAATTCTATCAACTAGGACGACAATGACTTCAATCGATTCAGTTGACAGGCCTTGCAGCCTCCGTAAAGTCTCGGCTTCCAGACTCACACCTGGGCTCAATCGGAGTCAAACGCCATCTCATTGATGGAATACCGGACTAGACATACACCGTATGAGCATAACAACTCCGAAAGCTTTCAAGTGAACACATACATCTGCTTAACCTTGCTCTTTCGTTGAAGTGCTACGTGTTTGTCAGGCTCACCGACCCCACTTATCTTCCAAAAGAAGTCATCCAAGTCGTCACGCCGAGGATCAGATCATACAGCACGCGCGCAGTCGACGAAAGATTCAACTTTAAAGTTTCATTTTCCTTCTATTTTTGTTTTCACTCACATTGATTCGTCCTCCGCATTATCGTGAGTGGGGACAGGTCCGCACTATGGCGAAGCGTACTACGCCATGTTCGTGGGGTGGCCGCAGCGATGTATTCTGAGTCCGCTCGCCAATTGCCCCATCAGGTGGTACGGGAGGCATGTTAGTGGTGAGATGAGCCGCGTCGTCGAATGTTAAAGTGCTGGACTCGCGGAGGGACGAAATGAGTGATGCAATTGAAGCGCTATCGCGGAGAAGGCTTACGATTGGCTCTGGGCCGTAGTCCGAGGTCGCCGTTGAGACACGAAACATTTTTTTCATTTGGGAGAGGGAGACGAACGGGTCGTTGCTAAGGTGGGTAGGGACGAGGGACCAGGATCATTCATGGCGAATAAATCCGGGTCGGGACGAAGTGGATTCTGTCCCGACTCCTAGCGAAGCTGTTACGGCAGTCGAGAGGGTACAGGCGAGGGTGAACTTGGTCCTATGCCAGACGAGGTGACGACGAGCTGGATTACCAAAGAGGAGGAACTGCGAACGGAATGCTGTGCACCGTCCATAGACTTGCGCGAGCGTGTTAGCTTACACGGGAATGAGAATGATGGAGAAAGGGAAGTCTCAGTTGCAGTTGATCGGGCCGAATTTGATGGCGACAGTAACGCCCTAGACAGAGTGTCACTTTCGGTAATTTGCGGTGTCAGTCCACTCGGATTTTACAGAGCTCGACCTCGAGCGAAATGTCGAGGTTGTTGCGTCGGGGAAAATCTAGTACAAAGGAGAAGAGCTGCGAACGTGTGTTATAAGGCTCGCAGAGACTCGCGGGGCTCTAATATGGAATAGCCCAGAGAGTTTTTCGGGTTTGACGAGATGGGCGGCGAAGAGGACGGAGGTCATGTGTGCGGGGGTGATGGTGTGAGAGGTAACAAGGATATCAGGATGCAACGTCCGAATGACGTGGACACCTATACGGGCAAGCGAGCTGTCCATAGACGTGAAGGAGGGTGGTTTCGCAGCGCACCGAATGACACGCAGTCGTCGATTGAATTTGGCGTTCTAACTTCGCCAGCCGTTTCGAAGTAACATATCCTTGCCATTGCACGCTGAAGAGTGTATATCAATTGATTTAAGTGATACAGATGATGGGCAGCGCACACTTTCATGGAAGCCCGACGATCTCGACTTGGTCATCATGTTGTAACTGCAACGTTGCGACGATCACTCCATCAAGGTTGGCACCCCTCGTGCCATATCCGTCTTGATTTTGGAGTTGATCTGCAATGTTGACACGTACTCCGTGTTGTCTGTAACCGTCGTCGAACAGCATAAATGTAAGACGCTAAGCGTTTCGCACGACATCATCCGGGAAGAACCCGCCAGTTACGGTGTGGCGCGCCGAAAAGCTCCGCACCCTGCTCCTCGGTCGGGTGGGCCGCGTATGTACTCCGGAACATGAGTACATCCATCCACGAGTCGATGGGCCAAGGGGAGGGGAAGGAAGACAAGGTGATAAGACAGGGAAGGGCGAGCGTGAGGAAAGTGGCAAGGGCGAGGAGAAAAGAGGGCAGGGTAAGAAAACCAGAAAGATGGACGTGAGGAGTGGCAAGGGCGAGGCCAAGAAAGTTGAACAAGAAGAGTGGGAGAGGCGAGGCGAGAGGACCGGGTAAGGGTGGGCGTGTGAAGCAGAAAGGACCAAGGAGGTCAGGCGTGAGGAGGTCGCGGGAGAGATGGCAAGGAAGACAGGCCGAGAAGACAAGGAACGGCAGGGTAAGTGACAGGGAACGGTGGTCCACCGGAAGGACGGGGAACGGCGGGGCAAGGGGCCGGGAATGGCGGGCTAGAGGAGAGGGAGAGGCGGTGAGAGAGGACCGGGATGGCGGGCGTACGCACGTCAGGATGGTGAGAGCTGGCATCGAGCACCGTTTCGTCGACAAAGCAGCCACCCTCCCCTGCTCCATTTCTTGCTGTGAATGTGGTCGCCTGTGCAGTGAACCCTTCCGATTCGCCGCGATCGTCACTTCTGCAAGTGGTTCGATGTCACCCGAATCAGGGCCCGGCAGCAATGGGTGACAGCTCCTCGGCAGCGCGTGGTTCCCAGCTGCGAGGGTCGCATTGAGGGCGTGAGGAGTGACTTGTGTCGATCGAGTTTCCTCGATGGAGATGTACCGACCAATGAGGGCCTGTGCACTACCTAGTGCGTCCCGATGACCTAGCCTACTTCCTCTGTGAGGCCGTGGCAGAGGTTGATGCTGCTGTCCATCGTGATGTTCGACCAGAGGCTGCCGTGGAAGACGCTATTGGAGGCAAGGGGTCGAGTGAGACAGGCTCGAGACGGAGGGACGCGGAGAAATCAGTTTCGAAGAAGGATTTGAGGTCCTGTGAACGCTCTGTAGTGAAAACGATTATTTTGATGCAAAGCGCCGAGTGAAAAAACACTTGGCACAGAGTTACCTAGAAGGAACAGGTCTTCTTCTGGGATTGTGACTGTATCCGCACCCTGGCTCCTGCTGTTTTGTAAAGTTATTTGAAAGCCTTAAGTTCCAACGGTTCGAGTTAGAACAGCGTTCGGACGCTTTCAGAGATTTGCCGAACTCCGGACGGAACCATCGGTCCGGTCTGGTTCGAGAGGCCGAACAGTGGCCTAACCTCAACCAGAATTTGGTTCAAACCACCGAACTTCCGCTCACTAAAGCCTGAGCAGGGCGTGCTTTTCATTAGAGAACATCATGGTCACAATACCCACCGCTGCTTTCTATGTGGCTCGGCAAGGCCCTTATCGTTTCTATTGAGGGATAGGTCTTATTGTATATCCAGTGGATGACCCCCTACATTCCAGAACAACTGATGTTACTCGTCCCGACTTGGACTCGGATTTGCACAAAGAGACCCTGTTCATGCAAAGTGTACTTTGCTTCATCCGTGATCGTTCTCCTCCACCAGGTTCTCGAGTTCTTCCTCCGATTTACGCCCTACTTCGCCCGTCATCCCAGTTATCGGCGCCTACCCCAAATGGATATACAAGTCCAACAATAGTCCTGCTAGTCCAGCTAACCCACGACGTCTCTTTCTATCTCATCGCCCGCGGCGAAGCTACAGTATTGGGTCTCAACAGGCCCACAATCACGACAGCTTCTTGAATTCCATACACTAGTACGACGACGCCTTCTATTGATTTAGATGACCAGGTCCTCGAACTTGGGTAAAAGCTCGGAGTTACATCTCCGCCCAAATGCCACCTCACCTGTGGAATCCTAGACTAGACATAGTACACCATATGCACATGACAACTTTGAATTCATCCAAGTGAACACATACATGTGCTTTACTTTACTCTTTCCTGGAAGTGCGTCTCACGAAACCGTTTTTGTCAGACCCACAAACCATACTGACCTTAAACTTGGGAAAGAAGTCATGGTGACGCCGAGGATCAGATCATACAGCACGTGCTCTCTGGATGTTAAACGTTCTTTCTTTTATTTTTTCACTTACGCTATATTCTTCCTCCACATTTTCGTGTCAGCCTGTGTATGGTCGATCCCAGGCGCCGACACTCGATGCCAGGGCACGGGGTCACAGGTACACCTGCGATCGGGGCAGAATATCCTCAGTGCTCCTCGATTCTCAAAAAATGATAGATTTATCAATACTACGGTAGTTTGATGTCGCTTCCTCTGCTTGCGTGCTAATGCCTCAATGGTGGCCTCCATCTGTGGTGCTTTTGAGCGAATGGACCGGAATCCATAGAAGATTATGACGGCCAATGCAATAGGGAAAGTCCTTGTTCTGTTGCTTCTGAGAGATACCGAATGGATATGACTCCCGATTGATATCTCATGATAAATCTAGCTGGATGTTTGACCACTCGCGAGTTGAGCCATTGCACACGTTTGGGTCAACGGCTGCCAAGTGTCCACCCTATCGCCAATACTTCGGTTAGGAACTCAAAGACGACTACCGCACGGCTTACCCTTACTATAGGCGATCCGCCGGGCTTCTTTCACCCTGCAGTATAAATTCATTCTCTCAATCAGCCCCAGGCCTGCCTCATCATCTGTCCTTCCCCTTTCTCCTCTTCATCTACCTCGTTTTGCCACTCGGCCTGGTCGGCTAGCTGAGCCTTCTTGTTTCTGCGACCTTCAAAACGAGTCAACATGTCCTCTGCTGAGAATAAGGGGTCTGGGGACCCCGAGAGGCATGGCTCGGGCCATCTCTTTGATGATCTAGTTAGTCATTTCTCTTTCTTCGCGCGACTCACTGCACGGCCGACCTGGCACAATGAATAGGGTGTTATCACCGACAACGACGACGATCCTAACTTTGACCCAACCGCCATTATAATGGAAGATGAGTCACCGTATCCAGAAGTCCGGTCTGCCGTGAGCAACACGGACGATCCCACGATGCCTGTGTCCACTTTACGCGCTTGGGTGCTTGGAATCATTTGGGCTGTCCTTTTTGCCGGTATCAACCAATACTTCTACTTCAGATACCCTACTGTGTCTATCACCGAGGTTTGTGCTTCATGACTGCTTTCCCCTGGCGCTTTCCCCCATGCTGAATCGCACCCTTACAGTACATACCGCTGCTCGTGAGCTTCCCAATTGGCAAGCTCTGGGAACGCTACGTTCCCAACATGACACTCTTCGGTGTAAAGCTCAATCCGGGTCCTTTCACAATCAAAGAACATGTTATAATCACAATCATGTCTTCAGTCGTGGACAGTTCTGCTTACGCCGTAGGTAGTGTTTTTGTGGCCAAATTGGGTATTCCTCATGCCACGTTTAGAACAACATTATCGTTGTTCAAAAATTCTTCTACAACCAGAGTCCCAGCTTTGCATGTGAGTTGTGGGAGATCTGAGTTTCAGGTGTCGCACTGAATCTTCACTGCATAGACCAATGGCTTCTGATGATGTCGACGCAACTCATCGGTTACTCGACCGCTGCTCTCTGCAAGAGTCTTCTCGTTGATCCCCCGTCCATGATTTGGCCCGGTAATCTTGCCGCCGCCGCCCTGTTCAACACCATGCACTCCCTGGAGACATCTGGTACTCGGGGTTCGGTGGTATCTCGCGTATACGTTTTTTCACCTACGTCTTTATTGGATACTTCTTTTACAGTCGGTTTATCTCTCTTGATCTGTTAGCCTACATCCCGGCTCTGACTTCCCCCAAGATTTCTTGCCGTCGTATCTGTTCACCGCTCTATCCAGCTTCTCGTGGGTTTGCTGGATCGCGCCGAATAACGTCAAGCTGAACCAAATGTTCGGTGTCACCCACGGACTGGCAATGGGTGTGCTCACATTTGACTGGGGTCAAATCACTGCCTTCGGCGGTTCTCCTCTTCCAACTCCGTGGTGGGCAACCGCCAACGCTGGTATCGCTGTCGTATTCTTTGCCTGGTTCCTTGTCCCTATTATTTATGCGAGTTCTATGTATCGTCTCTTCGTTTCTTTACTTGTGACCGCTTTCCCACAGTACACCAACGCCTGGTACGGCGCATACTTGCCGATGATTTCCTCACAAGCCTTTGATAATGCGGGAAGCCCGTACAACGTATCACGGATAATCAACGGCGATTCCACCTTCAACATTGACGCCTACAAGGCTTACAGTCCTGTTTTCATTTCCGTAACTTTCGCTATTTCCTACGGTCTCTCATTTGCCACGGTCACTTCTACCATCACACATATCTTAATCTACTACCGAAATATGATCTGGAATCGGGCCCGTCGGCAGCCTGATATCCACGCTCGGCTCATGTCCGTTTACAAGGAGGTTCCTGATTGGTGGTACCTCACTCTTTTCTGTACGGTTATTAAATTACAAGTCTCAGCGTGTACACTAACAAACCTTGAAGCCACCATGTTTGGCTTCGGTATTGCCGCCATAGAGATCTGGCACGCAGATCTCCCTGTCTGGGCTTTCATCCTCGCTCTCATAATTGGTGCGTCTCTAAATATTCCCCATCAAATTTATGCCTAGTTGATGTTCCTGCTTCCATTCAGGATTCGCGTACACGATCCCGTTTGGTATCATTGCGGCTATGACGAACCAGGAGATGGGTCTCAACGTGATCACAGAGCTAATCATTGGCTATCTTCTCCCTGGTCGACCGATTGCGATGATGATGTTCAAGGCCTGGGGTTATATCACTATGTCTCAAGCATTACACCTCACCTATGACTTTAAGCTCGGCCATTACATGAAGATTCCTCCCCGCCTGATGTTCCTCTGCCAAGTCGTCGCTACTGTCATTTCTGGCACGGTGCAGCTCTGCGTGCAGGCTTGGCTATTCTCCAACGTTGAAGACATTTGTAGCCTCACCCAAAAAGACGGATTTACTTGCCCTTCAACCGCTGCGTTCGGAAATGCATCGATAATCGTGCGTTACATCTTCCCTTAAAACCGCATCCCTGTTACTAATGTCACCCTCGCAGTGGGGTGTCATTGGCCCGCAGCGTATTTTCTCCCACGGCCAGCTTTACTACGGTCTTTTATTCTTCTTCGTGATTGGCGCAGTCCTTCCGATCATCCAGTGGGCGTTGCACAAGAGGTTCAGGATCAGACTCCTGAGATACCTCAACTTCCCGTTAGTTTTCTCCTCGATGGCTATGATGCCACCTGCAACCCCCATCAACTTTGTGCCTTCTGTTCTCGTTTGCTTCGTATTCAACTACGTGATCCGTCGCCGACACTTCGGTTGGTGGACAAAGTACAATTGTGCGTTTGTTATTTGTATGTGATACCCTGGTCTATCCCCAGATTCCTGATGCTCCTGAGATGATAGACGTGCTATCCGGTGCTTTGGATGCAGGTTACGCTTTCGGTGTTGCCTTTATCTTCTTCACTCTTCAATATCCGGACAATGGCAATATGGGCCTGAATAGTATCCAGAATTGGTGGGGCAACAGGGTGTTTTTGAACACGGCCGATGCGAAAGGCACTCCGTTCAAGACACTTTCGGATGGGCAAACGTTCGGACCTAAAAGCTGGTAAGAGCCTGGTACCAGTGTTCATCTCGTCAGCATCTGTCCCAGTAGTTTAATGATCACTTTTCCGGTGTAAGGCCAGCCCGAGCGTTGTGCCTGAATACCTCTATTTTTCGTATTATGTCTGCCTCATTGCCCGAGTCCTCCCATGCCTTCCCTTGTTTCCTCTTTTAGGTAGCCTCTTTGTATTTAAGTACGCCTGTCTCAACAGAATGAGGAGTCGACTTTTTCCCCTTCTTATTGCACGAAGTTCTAAACCCTCGAAGAGACAAACAGCGGCAATGAGCTAGGTCTACGAAATAGGCAGCTCTAGTCGGTTTGCTCTCGAACATTTTCCTCTTTCTCTTCAAGATCGAATCTCGTCTCCCTTTCCCCTTGGCTGCTGACACCCCTCTGACACCTCTGCTTTACCCCACTGCTCTCGGCCGCACATTTCTCACGCACGCACTTTCGAGCGCGTACACCGGTTATGTACGCACATGGCAAAATATTGAGATCATAGTGTTATCACTACGTTTCCAACCACTACCATTGAAGTGCTGCGGTCACAAGGAAAGAATAAAAGATATGGTCAAGTATCTTTCTGGCGGTTGAACGGGCACCTCGGGCACTCCGTGACCTGGATCCTGGATGGTCGCCCGGTCTAAGCCGAAGCGAGGCGCGAGCGTAGGCATATGTAGAGTAGAGCATAACTTAATCTTTGTGCGCACGAATGAGGCCGCACGTTTCCATCTCTCTTCCGTGCCACCACACGTCTTCCCTCCTTTTCATCCGGTTCAAAGAATCGGACCACTTTTCTTTCTCCCGCTCAGAAATTTCGCCGAATGGATCGATGATGAGGCTTGTGGCTCCGACGCTCATCGACTCGCTCCGGGTGGCCCTGCCCGCCCGTCGCGACCTCTCCTCGGATACAAAGACCCCATTTTCGATCGAGAAGCACTTCCTCTGTGAGCCCGTGGAAGAGGTTTACGTTGCCGTCCATCGTGATGTTCGACCAGAGGCTGCCGTGGAAGACGCTGTTGGACACAGGGGATCAAGTGGGACAGGCTCGAGACGGAGGGAGGCGGAGAAATCAGTTTCGAAGAAGGATTTGAGGTCCCAGTGAATGCTATATAGTAAAACGGTTATTTTGATGCACAGGGCCGGAGTAAAAAGACACTTGTCACAGAGCTACCGAGAAAAACAGGCCTTCTGCTGGGATTGTGACTCTATCTGCACCCTGGTTCCTGCTTTTTTGTAGTTATTTGAAAGCCCTAAGTTTCAGCGGTTCGAGTTAGAACGGCGTTCGGACGCGTTCTCCGAAGGTCGGACGGAACCATCGGTCCGGTCTGGGTCGAGAGGTCGAACCCGAATTTGCGGTTCGGTCCAGTTCAGTGCGCCACGGGAACTTCCCATCACTAAAAAAGGGCGTGCTTTTCATTAGAGTATGGATCCATCATGATCACAATACCCATCGCCGCTTTCTAGGTGGCTCGGGGAGGTCCTTATTGTTCCTATTGAGGGATAGGTCTTATTGTATATCCAGTGGATGACCCCCTACATTCCAGAACCACTAGTGTTACTCATCCCGACTCGGATTTGCACAAAGAGACCCTGGTCATGCAAAGTGTGCACTTTACTTCATCCGTGATCGTTCTCCTCCACCAGGTTCTCGAGTTCTTCCTCCGACTTACGCCCTACTTGGCCCGTGACCCGCCATCCTAGTTATCGGCTACCCCAAATGGATATACGAGGGTCACCCACTGCTAATGAGGGTTCCCGTTCTCCATCATCCTCATTCCCGTGTAAACCACCACGCTCGCGCAAGCCTATGGACGACGCGCAGCATTCCACTCGCAGTTCCACCTCTTCAGCAATCGAGCTCGTCGTCACGTTGGCTGGCATTGGAAGTTCCTCATCGCTTGTACCCTCTGGCGACAGCCGCAACAGCTTCGCTAGAAGTCGGGATCGCCTTCGCTTCGACCCGGATTTGTTCGCGAATCGCCATGAATTAATCCGACGGTCCCGACCCAACTTAACATTATCACAACCCGCGGTCGGTTACGCTACCGAATACGACCGTATCGTCGTATATCGATTTGGGTAACCGATACTAGGATGACGGGCGTAAATCCGAGGAGCACAAAAGCGGACGAGCTTCGCACGACCACGATATTTAAGCCAGTGACTGGCGTCAACCAGATTTCTTCCTACCCCGAGACAAAAGCTACCATGTTTCAGCCTATTCTGCTGCAATGGCAGCAAACTTTACTAAAGCACTCTCTCCTGTTGTTGCTCTTCTGTGCAGGCTATAGTTATTGTACTCCTCTCGTTGATTTTCAAGTGGCACAGCCGCCGCTCCTGCCTTGGGAAGCAAGACAATGCCCTGTTCTTATCTTTCAGTGAGTGCTGCCACCTTCCCTATCCCAGCTGTATTCAAATTTATCTCCATTGGCGTTCAGGCGCACGTTTGGGTTCTCCTTTGGACAGTATGTACTTTCACCTAGTATTTTCCGACATTGTGTACACGCTGACGTTGTCATTTTCAGTCCCGAGGCGGTCCAATTCACGTCTGTGATCCATTATTTTCCTTCCTTCCCGTCCCTCTTGACCTCTCGCTTTTAGTCCACCAACAGATTGCGGCACCCTCGGTTCTTGGGCTGGTATTGGGCTTAACTTTACAGTCACAAGCAACGGAACGCAGTTCGATCGTCTTGGGATTTTTACCTTTCAAAATGTCGAAAGTTTGTCGATGTGTGGTTATTATCTAGCTCGATATTTTTGACAAATATGGGTCAATTAGTTTGGCGAACCTCGACACCTGAACCAATCAAAGGCGACGGTATAATATGGACGTACCTCAAAGATGTGACTCGCTTCATACCTCTGTTCTCCGAGCCCGGCACGTTCATTTTGCAACTCAACAACACCATTGAAAACTTTAATGGAACTGTTCTCGATGGCGAATATGCTAGTGAATTCTATTTATTCCCACGATTCCGCCAGGAAACTCAGAAACATCATGCAGCGACACTCGAAGCGACCTTTTTCGCATCTTCGTCGCAATTCCCGTCTGCGTCGCGTGCCGACATGATTGTTCCACTGACGACTCTCGCAAATAATACAGGCGAGGTTGTGTCCATCCCTCCTGGGTTTTCAGTGAGCCATCAGAACCTCTGCCTTTCCTCCGAACGAATGAAATATCTACTTTACTTAGGTCGACGTTATACTCCCTCGGAATGCTGTATCAGCATTTGCCGAGATTCAAGCATCTGGAAATGGCCTCGAGGAGTTCTGGGTGTGTTTTCGCCTGTCAGAGACTCCATAGCTCTAATTTTGCATCATGTTTCTAGTATTTCAATGTGCCCGACGAGCTCCTCGAGTATTTTCCTAATGGCACAACCTTCGGTAACGGTTCGTTTCGCGAGGTTCGGGTCCAGGTGGATGGGCAAGTGGCTGGCGTTATCTTTCCCTATCCCATTCTATTCACAGGAGCAATTTCACCTGCTGCATGGAGGTATGTTCTATCCCGTGTCATCGTACTACGTGGGTCGGTCTTATGGACCTCCCAGGCCCATTATGCCCTACGGTTCCATAGACCTACCTACTTACCATCTTGATCTCACACCCTTCATCCCTATCCTCACCGATGGAAAGCCGCACAACATCACCTTTGACGTCGCCTCCGCTGAGCCAGATCACCAAATTAACCAAACCTGGTACCTTTCTGGCTTGCTGTATGTGAAGCTCGACTCATCGAACGTACCCACTACGGGGAAAATCACGCAATATGAGGCGTCCAGTTTTGCTACGTCGAACGTCTCATCGTCTAGAATTGGTGAAGATATGAACGTTACTCTCAGCGCGTCTCGTAACGTATACATCGAGGCAGAGATCATCGCTGGGAGTGGAGCTCGAACGGAAGTGGTATTCTCACAGAATCTTGATTTTGTGAATGTGCAGAGCTATCTCCAAAACTTTACCACGCAGGTGTGACCTCGTAAATGGACCAACCACCGTGACAGTTCGCACTAATTTCGGCCTTCCAGAATCTTTGGCAGGTTTCCGCTGGTGAAGTCCTCTCAAGACATAATGGCGAGATAATCCTACAGGATAACTTCTTATATCCTCTCATCATCTATTTTACCTCATCGCTGGATGGATCGAACTGTGTGTACTTTCCCTCCTCGTGTCTCCTCCCCTTGCAAACCCCTTCTAGTCTCGGTGGAAGTCGACCACTCGTATAACCGCACCCTCCTCCCTGCACCGTTCATTTTAGGCACCACCATCATCGAACGCCAGATCGCAGGGGCATCAAACTTCACCAATCAGACTAGTAACACCAAGTGCCATGCAAGTAGCAACAACACATTTGACTATATCGACACAGCGGGCAATGAATATTCGCGGCAGGTCAACGCTTCTTGCAAGGTCATCGTATTTAACAATGAAGGCGGTAACCTCGCGCCGAACGCCGTTCACAACTGATCCCTTCCAGTCTATCCCCCATGAAGGTATGGCTACCTGGTGTCTGCGAAAATGGTGGTACTTAAATAGTATATTGCCATGGATACACGGAAGCATACTGTATTACTAAGTCTGGGATCCTCGGAATTAAATACTTCTCATGTTGAATTAGGCTAGTTTACCATCAACATACTGGAGCTGCCGCGTCACAGAAACAGGTTACGTGCCCTACCTCGTTCGAGAACAATTCGTATAATTTGCCATCAGGACCCCTCAGAATGAGCGGACTAGTGATTTGCCGGCCCGGCTTGGCCCGGAAGCCACGGCTATGGCTCGGCATTTGGGGGCTCAGGCTTCCTCAAATTCAGGACCGGGGCTGGCTTCCCAGCTTTTGAGAGCTTCGGCCAGCTTCGGCTTTGAGGCCACGGCTAACGGCTTTTAGACCAAAAAAAAGGATACTTGTATTGTAGTGTCCGGGTAGGCTTAGGGTACATATGAATGAAATGCTCCCATTTGCGATCATCCAACCTTGTATCCAACGGACTCCAACCAACCCGCGGACAGGCCGACGCATAACTCAGGACAACCCGCACTATCAGTGTGACTAAGTTATTGTAGTACAGATAGTGTATGGCCTGTGCTGCCGCTGTTGCCTTCATCGTTGCAGTGCTAGTCGTTGTTCGTCAGGATTGTCATTGCACATTGGTAGAGTTCCATAGGTCTGCGTCCAGTTGGGCATGGGCATAGGGCTGATGGTGGGGTACTTGCGCTTAGTCTACCTCGACTGAATCAAACGTTCAGGATGATAGGACGAATAAGATGCACACCAATGTGGCTGTGAACAATGAGGCTGACAACGGGGAACCTGTTGAGGATGAGCGCGGGAGAGCTGGAGATGACGACGGCACTTGCGGTGGATGAGACGAGGCTGGTGGCAAGGAGGCATTCAAAGGACTAGCAGTACGAGCTGCGCAACTTGAATGTCAGGTAGTTTACTGTGCCCTTGTATATCGCCAGTCAATGAAAAAAAAATTGAGTAACATCTTTGCTGCGTGTGCGACAATGGAGGGTTCGGAGACGACGTACCACCAATGCGACATCAGTTGTTCTGCAGTGAGCGGCCACTGTCGTCACATTCGTTCTCGTGGCTATTGCCTCTGTGTGGCCATTGTCTTTGCACACACTCCGGTGGTCACTGTTATTGTGCCGTGGTCGTTGCAGCCGTCACCGTTGTCGAGGTTGAGGTCGATATCTGGTGGTCATCGTGTGGTTGTCGCAATGACTTGCAGCACAGCCATCACGGTTTCGTTTGTGTGGTCATGTGACTGTCGTCACTCTGCGTAGCCTTGTAGCTTTTGAAACTTGAAGGTTGAAGGCCCACGTACAGCCCTGACCCTGACTACCACCACTGCTGACATCTGAGCTTTTTGCAGTGCTGGAAGGTGATTTTGGCAGGCAGAAGTGTTCGCTCAAGTGGGTGTGCAGACTCTTGGTTTGTTTGCTCTTGCAGACACGAGTGGGGAGTGGCCAAGGGTTCCATGTGTTGATGGAGGTCGTTGTACCGTTGCACAAATTGGATGGATTAGCATAGCGAAATTAACTTAAAAAGATGGAGAATACATACCTGTTCACGTGTCACAGACAGCATTTTCTACTTCCAAGACAAGTTTCGTGCTCCACTGTTTCTTGAAGTGGTTCATTTTTGAGGTTGGATTGAGCACTCCACCTGCAAACATTAGCCAAGTATGGAAGATATGCCTCTGAGCCAATGTCATGTCAGACCCTTGTGTGACGTGTTGGAGTGTTGGAGAATATTGTTAAGCCAGAGCTGTGGGCCGAGCTGCCGTCCTGCGAAAATCTGGCACCGGGGACGCGGGCCGTCGAAAGCTGGGCCGGCGGCATCCATGGGAACAGCTTTCCACAGCCCGCTCTGGCTGGCTTCCGGCTTCCAGGCCGAGCCAGCAAATCACTAGAGCCAACAATGCGCCACCTCCAAGATCAAGACTTGAGACCACTGAGCGCTGAGCCACGAGGTTATCAAGACTTAACTAATTGGGCCCAGAGTAGTGATGGAAAGGTTTGGTTCTGAACTGCTGTCTGAACCTGAACTGGACCAGTGATACCCTAAGTAGCCTACAACTGTGTAGTGATGCGACCAAGTCTCACTCTAAAGGAGGGGGTGATGTTACGAACTTCTACCATATTCTTTTTCTTTCTCTTTCATTCCCTGACCTTCTGTACGATTCAGTGACTTTCCTATGAGTCAATGACTCATTCTTCAGATTCTTCCTGATGATTCTACAATGTTCAATGGCTTGACCTCTTTACTATATAAGACTCTCTGTTTCCTAGAATGAGCCTTAAGCTTGACCTGTTGTATCTTACTTCAGTACAAGTAGCTGCTCTCTCAAATCCGATTCCTTTGCTTGTGCATCATTGCTCCATGCTCTGATTGAGTCGCACTCTTGAATCCCTCATGTGATCACAGCACATGATCATCGAATGAACGAACGAACAATGAACACGCCTTACTGAGCGTGACAGTTTCTATGTGGACAAACGACCCGTACATTCTAGAACCAGTGGTGTTGTTTATTCAGACTCGGTGTAACGTTTCCACTGAACGTTGATCCGACTTGGATCCGATGGGTCTTCCTTGCTTCAACACTGAGCAAAGTGCACAGCTTCTGAACTCAGGAACGACTTGAACGACTTGTAAAGGGGCAAATAACCAAGAAGGTCCCCTTAGACCGCCTAGCTTGAGGTTCGTTACAAGATGGCAACGCCTAACACTTAAGTTGGCAACAAGATAGTCACAAAGAACAATGACTCTGCTATAAGACTGTCTGATCTTCCTGAGAGAAGTACAGGTGGATATCAAGACAACTAAGCTAGCGAACCATAGCGCAACTTGTATAGTATTTATAGTAAGTGTCCATCAAGATATGAAGCCGACATATAGTATGAGTAAAGATCACAAAGGATTACTCACACATCAATAAGCGAATGTCTAATCACATCAGTAAGTAAATGATAAGCATGAGTAAGTGCACGACTAAGTGACACTAAGCAATCATCAATCACAATGGTAAGCATAAGGGGAAATGTCATCCACAACAGTCAGCCATAGATGCGTCAATAAGCAATGGCTCAGCGCTAACACAGGCGCTCCCTGGACTAATCCATCTTGAACACATACCCGAAAGGGGATCAAACCCAGCCCGCTGGAGTGCGTCCCAACGGTAGCCACGGCCCGCTGATATCAGCAGCCTCAGGTTGCTGGTCTTACACCACGCAATCACTATTTGTTGTCGTTGGTCGTCTTCAGGACACAACTGTCTTCTGCCAATTCCAATGGCTACTTTCGCATTCTCGTCCCCTCTACGTGCCCCCCTGGGTTATTGTTTAGGTCAGATCCCGTGACCTGGGGGTATATCACATGACCGTGTCATGTGACCCTCATTCGTCCTGTAATAACCTTCCTGCCAGCATCGGGGGTTCTACCACAAGTTATCAGGTTACTCACGAGCTGGCGGACTCTGCACGCCTCGTCATAAGCGAGGTAATTGTCGTCTTCTGCCGCTACGAGTGCGCGTACGGCCTCTTCTTCTTCGATGTCCTTTTGATCACGTGCCTCCCAGGTATGCACCTCTGGGTAATCATGGCAGTTCCTCCAGTGTTCATGGAGACAATTGCGTTGTTTGCAGCTTTGAGTAGGGTCTGAGCATAACACTTGGACAGTAAGATCTTGGTCGTGCAAAACTCGTCCGTTATCATTCTCCTCCTGGTTCTCCTCTGTAATGTCCCAGGTCATAGTAAGTATCTGACCTAAGCCGATAACCCAGGGGACATGGCGTGACAGGACGATTACGGTACGACAACGATGACTGATGCTTACTGTACGATGACAGACGATGACTGATGATTACTGTACGATGACGGATGATGACTGATGCTCTTAGTGAGCGGCTTACTGATCGTAGTGATATTTGTCGAAGCGTTGTACGTTGTTACTAGTAGTAGTGGTGTGTTACTTACCGTTATAAGGAAGCTGTCAACTGTTGTGGTCGACAGCTTGAAGTTCTTGTACACTTCTCATATTGAATAAGCAGGCTCTCTCTCTCTCTCTCTCTCTCTTCGTCCTTTTGGACCGCGTTGCTATCAAAGCAAGACTCTGCCTTCGCGCGTTGAGAACAATACTCTGCCTTCGTGCTAGAGTTCACGGGTTGTTAAGTCACCGCATTCACCTTATGTTGCCAAAGTCAGGCTCACATGCAGCTTGCACGTAACATCCTCCTTCATCAGGTTCTCGGGTTCTTCCTTGGATTTACGCCTGGCTTCATCCATCATCCTAGTTATTGGTGACCACTGACCCCGAATCGATATACAACGATTGGCTACAATGGTACCGAGTTCAGCAGAAGTCCAACTAACCCACGACGTCTCTTTGTATCTCATCACCCGCAGCGAAGCTACAGTAGTGACTAGTGGGCTCAATAGGCCCATATTCACAACAGCTTCTTGAATTCCATCAACTAGGACAACGACGCCTTCTATTGATTAGATGACCAGGTCCTCGAACCTCGGTAAAGGCTTGACTTCCAGGAATATTATCCTGGCTAAAACACCATCTCACCGGTGGAGTACTAGACTTGACATAGTACTGTACATGATATGCGCATGACAACTTTGAAATCTTCCATGTAAACACATGCATGTACTGTAATTCACTCTTTCCTGAAGTGCGCCTCATGAATCGGTGTTTGTTAAACCCACAAACCTCACAGACCTTAAGCTCGGGAAAGAAGTCATCGTTATGCCGAGGATCAGAGATCATATTGATCATACACCACGAGCCCACTCGATGTTGAACACTTCTTTTTCCTTTCTTCTATTTTTTCACTCACATTATCTTCTTTCTTTTCTTCCTCCACAATCTTGTGTCAGGATGTGTGGTCAATCTAGAGCACTCACACCTAACGCCAGGGCACACAGGCCAATAAACCTAGTGCTCATCAATTATCGGATCTGTCGAAGCTACGGTAGCTTGATGTCGCTTCCTCTGCTTGCGTGCTAATGCCACAGCCTCCATCTGTGGTGCCTCTGAGAGAAGGGAACCGAACCTGGGAGATGACGACAGCGGCTGCAGTAGAGGTAGTCCTTGTTATTTTGCTTCCGAGATGATGCCGAATCCTGATGGATGTCGGAGTCTCAGCATACATCTAGCACTGGCATAGCTGGGGATGTTTTGACCACCCGTGAGGTGACTCATTGCACACATTTTGGGCAATGACTGGTGTTCTAACCAGGCTACCCCTACTACCTCAGTCAGGCCGAAATTTGGTTAGGAACCAAAGGTAGCTAACCCAAATGGCTTAACCTTACTGTACTAGGCGATTCAGTAGGCTTCTTTCACCCTGGAGTATCACATAATGGTCCTGACCACCTTCCATAATTGATGGCTGTACTGATGGTGATCCTGCCCCAATACTCATGGGCCAGCCAACATCGGCCGAAATGTGATATTCTTCCAATACTCATGGGCTAGCCGATGTTGGCTCAGAGTGGAAATGCATTGATGCAGATATCATTCTGTTGATTAGAATATATGCCAGAGCATATGTGTCCAGGCACATATTCCAGGCTACATATGCCATAGCATATCTGTCCTGGCGCATATCAGGCTATGTATACCATGGTACATATGCTAGAGTAGTCTATATTAAGTAACACATTACATAGATATGCTGTGAAATACATATATGTATGTACTCCTGTATGTTTAGTATGCACCGTATGTATACACTGGAGTATTTCAGATACGATATAATGTTGAGTACTTATCAGCATGTATTATGGAGTGTGCAATTAATACGCATATTCTGGATAGTGTGTACCAACTCACAGATTTCTGAGTCTGTGCAATATCACACAAACTCCGGAGTATGTGACATAATACACATACTTGGAATATATACACTCAGAATCTATGATACTTGAAGATCCACCTCATGATATCGGAGTACATTGTAAGCATATGCACATATTTGGAACGATGACAGGAGAATGGCAATGTATAGAGTTGATCAGTAGGTATGGGGATATGCTACTCCCTTATATAATCAATTCCGGCGTCTTCCATCAATGCCCATTTCCCTTTGTAACGATCAGAGAGCAGTTCACAGATGTTATATCATACGCACCTGGCCTTTTGTGTCAATTTGATATCTCTTATGCTCCTCCTAACATATGGAGCATTGCCCTTTGGCACATCCACAGAAGGAGGGTTCTGAAGACAATCTTCATGCATTACATTGTGCTCTGCAGTTCTCTGGCCTATCTGTGGAGACAGTGTCGAGGGTCCACCACTGTCTGCAATACAATATGAATGAATCAACCACATATGTATGATATGCATGATGTACCTACCAAGGGGCTCATTATGTGATAATATGGGAGATGGAATATCAGGGTTGCAGTCACTGGATGATGATGCTATAAACAACATGTTTCAGGATCATATATACAGAATAAAGCAAAAGACTGACAGGGAATGTCTCCATCAGAGACATCCTCTTCTGATTCCATTGGACCTGGTACACTAGGTGTCCTCTTCGAAGGGATTGAGGATACAGGTGGAGACACAGAATATTGGGGTTCTATATCATCTTCAGTGACTCTGGCCATTGCAGGGCCAAAGTCTTCTTCCTCTCCACTATTCCTCCTGGGTTCACGGTTATTGCTACTGTGCACTGGCCTCTGAGTTTGTCTTCGTCGAACTGGCCTCTCAATGTCAGCCATTATCTCGCAGGATGGATTCCATATAATAGGATCGAGTCCGGACTGCTTCCGCTGCCTCCAGTGATCGAAGAGGTGGAATACCTCATTGACCCGAATCTTTGAGGGATCCGCCCATTGGAAACCAGGTGGATAGCATTCTTCATATATCCAGGCAGTCAGGTCCTTTGTCACCTTGGCCCAGGGAATATATGCCTTCTTTTTTCCGGAGATGAACCCTAGTGCGCATATGTGAATATATGCCATATGGGGAATATGTCTTACTCACGCATATGGGCAATACAGTACTTCCTTAGGGCAGCTTGAACAACCTTAGTCTGATATCCACTGGCTTCAGTCACTGAAGGAACTTCTGGTTCCCCATCCTCATCAGTGATGATATCAATGGTCGTCTTTATTGTCTTTGCTTGATCATTCATAGCATTCCTATCTTCCTCTGAATATCCATTAGATTAACATATCTCATAGGAAACATATCACGGACCTGTTCCAAAGCAGTACCTGGAATATTTCTTCCATTGGTCCCAGACCTCTGTATTTCTCCAGTTTGGGTAGAAGGTATCAAAGTCCAAACCACCGTCTAGATCATTATTCCATTCATCCCTAAATGTATGATAATCAATCTTGGGATATTAGAATCATATGTAATCACATACATTGCAACTTGTGGGGTCCCATCTTCTTTTGCATATGCAATTAAGACTATGCTCCGGACTCCACATGTTCGATACAATTGGGTTTGAAAGTCCCAAACTATCCGACGTCGAATTGCTGCAGAGGCCATTCTAAGATGTCGCCTGAGTGAACTGGTATATGGACTAATGTGTAATCACTTGCCTCGATTGAATATGGTCTGGGGGAACATTCTCAGACCACTCCATCGCTATCTCTTCATACATTTCTATCTCTTCAATGGATAATTCATTCCAAAAGTGGGTGGTGGCATCTTGAAGTGCTCCTAAGAAGGCCTGAGATCCCGGAGCGCCTCCAGAGATGTCTTGAGCAAGTGTCATGATGTTGTCCTTCTTGGCATGATAGAATGCATTCCTTGCAGACCATTTCTGAATAAACCTGATGGTCCGGCGGTGTGGGGCATCAGAGTGATTATAAAACCACCTCCTCAATTTCTGATATTCATATATATGGGATACTCTGGTCATATATGAATACTGATGTCACATACCTGTTTGATATCTTTCTTATCAAAAGGGGTGTCTGATGGGCGAAGGTTATATAACTCTCCCATGACCCTCTCCAGGAGTGTGTTTCTTGCACCTGTATTACCCTCCTGGTACTCAACAATATACTCATTCAATATATTGGCATCTTCTGGTGTCACCTTGAATATACTGGCCGGAGCATGCATAACTGGACCAGAGGGAAGCTCCAGTTCACCGTGAGAGTTGTCAGAACTGTTTCCTGGATCCATGAGAGGAGCAACGGTGGGTACGGTGAAGGGTAGATGTGAATGGGACCAAATAGTATGGAATATCTGTGAATTCGTGTGCTAAATAATGTCAGTAAAGATGGTGTCTGCTCAGCCATATATATACTACTTTGAACATCATATGCACACATACGGATATGCTCTTAGGAGAACTCGGAGTATGAAATACTGGTGTGCTTCACAGTCCAGACCTCACAATGACAGGTGTGATATGTTCCAATGGAAGGTGATCTGATTCCGATCACAGATGATGTAAGGATCAGACATTTCTTTGGTTCAAATATCGTCCAATGAAGGATAAGACAATTATACACGTGCTGCTATCTTGTGTTAAATGAATACATCATTCTGATGAATAAAATGGTGCTGTGGAGGTAACAGTTCTGATGTTCCTATATGTGCACCACTTGTGCATGCACTCCAATCAATCAGAAGGGGTTCGTCTATTTGTACATGACACATGTTATGATATGGGTCATATCGCATGCCCCATGTATTCCAATAGTGTCTTCTGATAGTGTAGACATGTCACAGGCGCTGTATAGCACTCTAATATTCATGATGACTTTGATCATTCTACATATGAGCATATGAGCGGAGGTGTTATTGTCCATATCACATCATGTCATGAACAAGGACATGTGTGCTACTACTGTGTTTCAGCTGCTAATTCCTCGAATGCCTCCTTTATTTCCTCTATGACATCATGCATGACCTTCATCTCATTTTTCAACGAGAAGAGGTGCTCGATCTGCCTCTCTATCAACATCTCCCTCCTTGTCGGAGGTGGGCTGGACCCTTCTGCTTCCTCTTCTGGTTCGGGGGTGTCATCCCGAATGAGATGGGGATTGGCGCTCACCTATACATGCCTTTAAGATCAATAAGATATGCTATCATAGGAACACATACCATGTGTTTGATCGCGTCCTCCTCACTTTCGGGAAGACTTTGTTCTTGTGGCATCTGCAGAGGTGCAGTGCTCTGTGAAGCCTCTTTTGAAGGTGGTGGAGATGGCACAGAGGCAGGAGATATATATGATGGTACAAACGCTGGTGGACCGACACTCTGAGGTTCTTCTTGTGGAGGCCTTGGAGATGGCACTGAAATCGGAGATATATGTGCCAGTGCCACGATTGGTGGAGCAGCACTTTGGGGTGCATCCACGACAGCCTGGCATGGCAGCAGAGCAATCCTGTTTATCTTATCAAGGAAGGAGGTCTTGCCCGGAGTCGTTGGAGGTGGAGAGTCAACATCCATGGCATTGTTGATGACCTGAATGGCCTGCAAATCCACTGTCAGTGTATATGGTAATAAAAATATATTAGAGAAGCAAGATATACCGGTTGAGTCGCCACAGGTGGCTGAGTATACTTCAAGAAATCATACCTCGACCGCTTAGGCCCCTGCATGTTTCCTGAAGTACCTTGGGAAGAATGTGGTGGCGCCAGAGTGGTCAGAGTAGCTGGCTGTGCTGAAGCAGAGGCCATGACTGGAGTGGAAGTGGAGACAGTGACTAGACTGGGAGTAGGAGTAACTGGCCCAGTGCTTGTGGCCTTAGCACCCCTATATGCTGGGCGAGGGTTGGGGGCATCTTACCGACATATGCCCATTTCCCTGGTGTCACTAAACTTCAGTACAGAAGTGTGAGAAATATATTCCATAAAAGGACAAACCAGTGCTTCTTTCCGACGGGCTAGGAGATGGCATACTGTGTGACGCAGGGAAAGAAACAATAACTATATTTGGAACTACATGGTAACTATATTTGAGCGCTATGACACCAGGAACCAGGATACATGAATATGTAATATGTGCATATATAGTTAGAGGAACACGTTTCAGGAACAAGGAAACAGATACCTGCTCCGCCCATAGTCATCGCAAAAGACATCAAATTGATTTCATATCATCTGCCCACAGTGGAGACGCACAATTAAACAGTTGCCGACTACACATAATAATACATACATGCAGTTTGATGAATATCTATTGAGTGGAATCTAGACCTGCAATTAAATAGATGCCAGCTCCACATACACACATAGTATATCTAGATCTATTGCCAACTGTGTATCCATGTGCTACATGCAGTATGACGAATATCTATTGAGTGGAATCTAGACCTACAATTAAATAGATGCCGGCTCCACATACATGCATAGTATATCTAGATCTATTGCCAACTGCGTATCCATGTGCGGCATATTACGTGTGAACACGTAAATTGAGTTCAAGCTCCGCGAGCCCGCATAATGTGAGAATGCCGCCTATGCGCCGCATACAGACATCATCAGCGTCTTCACCTTTTCCCCACCATCCTTTCTCCCTCCACCTATATCCTCAAATGTCTCCAAAGGTAAAGGACGTGCTTACTGACAAGGAGGAAGCTCTTATAGAGATTGCTGTGCAGCTCGATTATGCCATTTGCTATCGGGAGTGCGCCCTTGCCAATGGAGTGCACATCGATGATGCCTGGTATGAGCAGTGCATCAGAAATGAGATGGTGAGTGCCACAGTTGTTCTCCACACAACCACCCTGTCAACATCTTCCATAGGACAGCGTCAACAAGATATTTAACGAGCATGGGTGCGACAGCCCGGGGACATCATACCCCAGGATTCACACCATTATAGAACTCATCGGTGAGGAGTGGCGGTGTAAGGCGTCTGGACAGACAGACGAAGAGAGGGAGCTCGACTTTTCCAACTTCAGTAGATCACACTGTCTCGAGCAGCTCAACGCCTTGAAGGCACAGCACCCAAATCTCAAGAGCAAGATCATGATGACGAACCTCCCTACACTCATACGATTCCAGAACTGCTTTGAGTGGTGGAAGCCCGGGACTCCAGACTTCAACAATGAGGAAGTTGATGAGCTGTCAGGTGAGGCATTCATATCCACATATCAATTTAACTATATGGCTGATATTATAAGGCGACAATCCACCACCTGCGCCAGATGGGCCCTCCGCTGCTGAGGAACACAAACTGATGGAGGAAGACGACAGTGGTGAGAAGACGCCACAGATGAGCCATACGCGTAAGCATATGATTGTCACATCACCCTCGGAAGTAGATGCCCCTCCTGCCAGGCGTCCACGGACGACCGATGCCAAGGTAAGTATTTTTTCTATTCTTTATATTACTCTGAAGTAATCACACATATCGCAGGACTTCTGTGGGCCGTGCCAAGAGGCCGGAGCGACGAGTTGCCTCCGCCAGCTGGCGGAGAAGAAGAATGCGATGGCTTGCCTGGCTTGCGCCATCAAGAAATGACCCTGCAGTCTACCACCGAAGTGGGCCTGCAAGATAGGGACAGAAAGTATCAAGGCGGAAAGTGCGCCCATCACTTCCAAGTCTGCATGCAAACGGACAGCCGTCAGTACGTTCATATAGTCTTAGTCTCCCACTTTGCCTAACGTATATTAGCCATGTTGGAGGACATTGTTCCCTCCTTGGAGAGGGTGGAACGGACCATATGAGCGGATGGTACGGAGTTCCGTGATCGCCTCTCGAATATTGAGGCGTGTCTCCGATCGATGGCCGCGACGTCAGGAGTGGATCTCTCGTCACTCATTCGCACTCCACCTATCCCACTGTTCAACACTTCAAGCCTTGCAGCCTCCTGTGCCAGCACCCCCACATCAATCAATCCTGCTCATATATCAACATTATCTATCCAAGAATCACCGGGTGCAGGACCATCTGGAAGTGGCACTATGGCTTCCAAGACACAATGTAAGTCGCTCCATGCTTTCACACATACCTTTCACTAACAATATATTAAACGAAGCAGCTTCATCGGGGGAGGGGAACACAATGGCTTCCTCCTCACGAGTTCCGAGTGTCACTGGCTCGCAGGAATCATCTTGTATGGGGTAGCACAGTAAATTACAGATATCATGTCCAGTCATCAAGTGTTTCATACGTACCACTCTGAATTGAACACCGTCTTTGATATAATGTCTGTGCCCCCAGATCAAATGATCTGCACTTGGATTGAGAACACACCGATAAAGAAAGTATGAAGCATGTTACTTTTACATGATGCATGCTCCACAATTGGATACGGGTATGCCCCACCATGACATATGTTATATTTGTGAATTACATATGTGTGAATCATGTGTGTAAGTTTTATTCCAATCATACAATGCATGTTGACACGTTGAGTCTCATATGTGCATGATGATTGATATGAAGGAATGACACTGTTCGACATCCATATGAGAGAAATACATACCATTCCTTTCAAAGCATATCCACTGTACCAAATGATGATAGATAGATTATTCTGATATAAAACCATGTATGGTTCTCCCCCATCATGCACAAAGTGTATTTACCAAATACATTGCTCATGGATGTCTATTCAGACCACATGAGTGGGCAGACCTACAGTCATACACCATCCCCCACATCCCTCCATTATCCATACACCACTCCTTCTGAGCCAGGAGACTCTATGTCATCTGAATCGGAATACTTTCATGACAAAGACATGTACCCAGCAAACTATACTGATGAGTCTGTGATTGATATGCCAGACTCTGTTCAAGGGTTCGAAGTACCTGTTGAAATGTGCCTTGTATGTAATCCATTTCACATGATCACATTACATATCCGGATATCTCATCTTTATAATAGGAAACTGAACTCAATGTTCAGGAACTGGTGTGATCATATTCCTGATATCAATCTAGGTCCGGCTAACAGTATGTGAAGTATGATACAGTAGTAATGCAATCCCAGGACATTCAAACCTGCTTGCAGAACATATCAAAAATTGCCAAGGCACTGTTCAATGCTCATCGTATTACACCCCATTCTGAATATGATGATCCAAATCATTTGGAATTGGAATCAAACATTGTTGATGATTTGGAGATTAAGAGACATGAAGAAGGTGAGGGATCAAATGACCGGTGCTGAACCAGAGGTATATGGTGAAAGATACAATGGATAGCATATGACATGATATTGTTTATATTGCCTACGCAGAATATGAATACGTAGGGAGACATATGATTCCCACTATGTCTCAGTTACTGTGTTGTCGGAACATGCATACATGCTTTTATTAGTATGATATAATATGATCATCTGAAAAGCCTCAGAAGATGATCATCTATAACATTACAACGGCTCTCGAACATCATGAACATGTGTAAGGCAGTTGGAGGTAGATCTAATATGTAATGCAATTGGCAATACTTCCGGGTATATGGAGGATATAAGTGAACATATGAATAGAACTAGGAGACCATTACTCATTTATAACATCCTCCTAACACTACTCCACCAAAGCATCCTACTTGTATACTTCATGGTTCGATGTCGGGCTGATCAGCCTGTTCCTGCAATTGAACATGGCATTGAGGAGGTCCTCATATGTCATAGGAAGACTAGGCGTGGCATCAGGACCACAGAGAAGAGTATTCCAGTGCTTATAACTGTCAAAGACAAACCAGGACAGAACTCAAAATCCAAGAAGGGACAACATGAAATATCAGGTCCGGAGCTGGTAGATGGCTCTGAGGCGATTATGCCCACCATTGATGATGCAACCTTTCATCAATGTGCTGATGAGCATGTATATGATCACCCTGATGATGACATCGGAAGGGATCAACCCCAGACCAATGTATGTCTCTCATGGGTATCTGCAATTTATATATGATCGGCAACTAAGTGTGTATGGAGAGTGTCATGGAACAGTGGCTTGGACTCTGGAGTAAATATCTCTGAATACTATTAGATATGGAAGGAAGACCATCCACTCCAAGGTGTTCTATATGCAATGACAAATTTGAGGTCAAATGTATGGACTGCTTTGGGGCTCCATTATTCTGCAAGAGATGTTGTGTTATAAAACATAGACACTCACCCTTTCATCGGCCACTTCTCTGGACTGCAACACACTATACACCAGTTTCTTTACACTCCCTGGGATTCATTTTATTTGTTGGACATGATGGTTCACCATGTCCACAAACAGTTGAGGTATGTGCATATTCCTTTCCACATGTGCACATATGAGCCTTTATTATATGTGCAAACTCTCATTTAAATTCAGGGCATACAGGCTACCGCACTCGCCAATGTCAAATATACAAGCTCTAAAGGATGGGGACATATAGATAACATGTCCCCTGCATCCATTCCAGATTGTCTCCAATCTCCGGTGATAGATGCACAGCTCCTAACTCCTAGGGAGACACCACATCCTGAGTGCCCTGCACATATTCCTGGTATCTCTGACACACTATTTGACCTTCTGGAGTCATTCATAGACTCTGGGGACAATTCACCCAACCGGACATACACTGCGCCCTCCAGAAATATGATGCTGACCATTGTAGATCAAAATGGAGTTTTTGAACATGAGGTCATATTCTGTGTTTGCTCCGAGGATGATATCAAGGATGAGCTGCTGCTCCATGGTGGACTATTTCCAGCCACCTTTAAAAGTATCAAGACAGTGTTCACATTCTCAGTCCTTGATGACTTCTTGAGAGACAATCTGGAATGCAAAACCACAGCTCAACAATACTATTCAAAGTTGCAAAGTACAACAAGCAAGATGTTTCCGAATCTCGTTCCAGTATGCTATACTTCCTTCCAATCAGCTAAACCAATATCTAAGTGGACTTCACAGAATATGTACAAACAGCTTTTAAGGGCCTCCCGTCAGTGGAGAGACCTCAAGAATAGAATGGAGCAGGGTCTTGGACACCAAGAAGGGAAAGATATTCGAGAAGGTGCAATGAGTGTATTTTGCCCAGCATGCCCACAGCCTGGAATCAATCTTCCAGATGATTGGAGTATGAGATATGAACCGTATGTGACATCTCCACAATCATATCCATTTAATAAGCAAATCATATGCTATGTGACAGGAAACAACTCATTAGGACATTTATCATGGATGGCAATTTCTCCACAGAGCATATGAAGCATAGGTCCAGAGAGAAAGACATTGCTCTGTCGGCAGGCATGGGCTTTATGGCTGATCCGGAGCCTTACAAAGCTCATCTCTGGACCGGACGGCAAATAGATCAGGTATGTGGAATCTCTTGATTGGATCCCATTCGCTAATGTAAATGAAGCCAAGCACATGTAACACATACAAAGCTATTGAACAGGCAAATTCAAGTAGGGCCCACCTTGATGTCACAGGAATTGGTGCAACAGCCTGTAATCATGGGTTCTTTGTTCCAACATTTGTTGTAGATTTCCAAAAGGGAGAGAGGCAAGTCACTTCGATTTTGTCCTGAAGAAGGCATATCTCAATCCCCAGTTCCAGGCATATAAATATGGACTACAGCATATGCAAGGCACTCTCTTACAATATGCAAGATATTCCAATCGCACTTGTCATGTATGACATTATGTGCCAATATAGGGTTAACTTCCAGGACAGAGTCAAAGATAGTCCACACCTCTCCCTTCCAAGCTCCTTGGAACTCTGGACTGGAATAGGACTGTTCCATATTCATGGCCATCAGGACTCTTGTTTGCCTCGATATTCCCTCAGCTATATCCCCGGAGCAAAGCAGGTTGATGGGGAAATAATAGAGTCATTATGGGCTCCATTGAATAATATTTCCAGAAGCATTAGAGGGATGTCCCTGAGTCATAGGCAAGAGGTACTAGATGCCCACATGAACCACTCAAATTGGAAGAAGCTGGTCCACATTGGTAAGTCATTCAACAATCTCGATTACATATGTACATATGAGACTGACATGAACACAACAGTTCCCTCCCTACTCAAGAGATGGAAGCGCTTGGGCGATGGCTTGGAGGCCAGCTCTAAAGCATATAAGGCTCTCAGTGAGCATTTTCCGTCCAAGACAGCACAATGGCTGCATGTTACGTTCCCACTGAACGTTGATCCGACTTGGATCCGATGGGTCTTCCTTGTTTCAACGCTGAGCAAAGCGCACGGCTTCTGAACTCAGGAATGACTTGTGAGGGGCGAATAACCAATAAGGTTCCCCTAATGTCGCCTAGCTTGAGGTTCGGTACAAGGTGGCAGCGCCTAACACTTTGAGTTGGCAACAAGATAGTCACAAAGAACAATGACTCTGCTATAAGACTGTCTGCACCTCTTGAGAGTAGTACAAGTGGGTTTTAAGACAACTAAGCTAGCGAACCATAGCGCAACTTGTATAGTATTTATAGTAAGCGTCCATCAAGATATGAAGCCGACACATATAGTATGAGTAGAATCACAAAGGATGACTCACACATCAATAAGCGAATGTCTAATCACATCAGTAAGCGAATGAGTAAGTGAATGTCTAAGCATCACCAAGCATGAATAATACCAATAGTAAGCCAATAATAATGCATCAGTCAGCAATGGCTCCGGCGCTAACACAGGCGCTCCTTGAACTAATCCATCAATAACACTTTCCCGAAAGGGGATCAAACCCGGCCCGCTGGAGTACGTCCCAACGGCAACCACGGCCCGCTGATCTCGGCAGCCTCAGGTCGCTGGTCTTACACCACACAATCGTTGTTTGTCGTCGTTGGTCGTCTTCAGGACACAACTGTCTTCCGCCAACTCCATGGCTTCTTCCAACGTCCCTTGAGTTATTAGTTAGGCCAGATACGTACTGTGACCTGGGACAATTCCATCCTTCACGCCCCCCTGACTTATTGCTTAGGTCAGATCTCGTGACCCGGGGGTCTCACATGACTTGTGTCACGTGACCTTCATCCGTCCTGCAACAACCTTCCGGCCAGTATCTGGGGTGTTACCGCGAGTTATCAGATTACTCACGAACTGGCGGACTCTGCACGCCTCGTCATAAGCGAGGTAGCTATCGTCTTCTGCCGCTACGAGTGCGCGTACGGCCTCTTCTTCTTCGATGTCATTTTGATCACGTGCCTCCCAGGTATGCGCCTCTGGGTAATCATGGCAGTTCTTCCAGTGTTCATGCAGACACTTGCGTTGTTTCTGGGTCTTGGCAGCTTGAGCAGGGTCTGAGCGTAACACTGCAGGAAGACAAGCAAGCTCAGGAAGACAGACAAACAATGCCATCATCGATGGATATATATGACACTGTGAAGCAGAAAGGTATGTGAATTGGCTCTAAACAATCTCTACTCAACTGAGCCATGTGTGAAGCCCCTTCCCAAGCTGATATCCAGACACAGCTCATTATGGAGGAGGAAGGAGACCATTCCATTTGTGGGCAGACATCTTGGATTCTGTGTGGGCTCAAGATTCAGGAACTGCAGTATGTCAGCTTAGCACGTATGTCATTATGATAACACACTAATGTGATATCTAGATTGACTCTCCGATATCAGCTTTGGAGTGGTGGTTCCCATCTCGCACTGGAGGAGCTACATGTAACGATTGGCACAGTAAGTGGGATGACGAGTCACTCCCGAATACTTACTTAGCGAACTGTATTGTTACGTGCGAGCTGCACGTGAGCCTGACTTAGGCAACGTAAGGTGAACGCGGTGACTTAGCAACTTGTCAACTCTAGCACGAAGGCAGAGGATCGTCTCAACGCGCGAAGGCGGAGTCTTGCTTCTGATAGCAACGCGGTCCGAGCGGACGAAGAGAGAGAGAGAGAGAGAAAGGGAGCCTTCTGGATTCGATATGAGAAGTGTACAAGAAATCCAAGCTATCGACCACAACAGTCGATAGCTTCCTTATATAGTACCATACTGCAGTCCGCCTTCGTCAGCGAGACCGCCACTACTACTACTACTCCTCCTCTGCTGTGTAATCGTCCACGTCTGATCCGTAATCGTATCACAAACCTATCAGTCATCGTATAGTAATCATCGGTCATCCTCAACCCGTCATCGTACAGTAATCGTCCGTCATGCCATGTCCCCTGGGTTATTGGCTTAGGTCAGATACTTACTATGACCTGGGACGTTACATCACCCCCTTCACAAGGGTGAGCGCCCTCGCTCTACTACCCAATTAGGTACTGTGGTGAGTCCAACGTCTGTCTCATGCTCGTCCCGTATTCTTACGAGGGCATGCGCCCTTCCTAACCTCTTCGTGGAGTGTCGCGAGCGGTCGACATGCACGAAGATGTCATCTTCGAGCCGCTTGATCGCGATCTCTAACTCCTTGATAACTTCCTGGGACGCGCGGTAGCGCCTCACCTCGGCGGTAAGGGAAATATCCCCTAGCCTGGCGAGGGCTTCATCCACCTGGCGCCGTCCCCGGAAGTCAGCGCGAAGGTACAGTAATTCCTCGCGGGTGTACTCAGCTGCGGGTCCCATGTCGCGGCATGGTTCGGCGTGTATGTCCCCACGGTATATTGGCTCGCCTCTTCCCATCGTCCCGAAGGCCTCCGGGTTGTCTTGCATCTGCACCCGTACATACCTGGCGGGGATACGCCGACCCTCGTGTTCGAGTACCATGGGCACCCAGTTCATCCCATTGTTGAGGACGAAGCCTTGGGGGGTAGGCGATATGGTACGGATAGGGCGCCTCGGCGCATTCGCTCGGCGCGTATTGATGGGTGATGGGTCTCGAGCTTTGGCGTATGAGGGCAGTCTTCCCATGGCGGCATACCCTTCCTCCGCAGTCGGTCCATAGACGACAGCAATCGGAGGTGCTCGTTCTTCGTCATCCATGGCTTCGTCGGCAATGTCGGCGTCTTCTTCTTCGTGGTTGTTGTGGGTTCGAGGGGAATGCGCATGGGAGCGCAATGGCAGTAGTCTTGTGGGTTATCGCACCTGGTGCAGATAACGTTGGCGTCGTGGTACGAACCGTCGGAGGATTCGTCACTGTCGTAATGGTCGACAGCGGTGGTGGACGTGAAGGCGGTGGAGGGCTGGGCGATACTTGCCTCATCAGCCACTGTATCCTCGTCCGTCTCTCCGTCGCCGTCTTCTTCGTCACTTGATCCAGTCGCCATGACATCATTACCTCCTTCAACAGCCCGTAGTCCCTCCTCATCCGTCTCCACTCTTCCGCTTGCGGGTGTGGGGAATCGCCGGCGAGCCTCGGCCAGGTCTTGGGCTGCCTGCTCGTTGATGGCCGTTGTTCTGATGTGCTCGACCGCTGAGCAGAAGGGGTCGTCGACATTGTTGTTGTCGTCATAGGTGGTAAGGGTAGCGACATGGGGGAGTTCTTCGATGTTGATGATGGTGTTGGGAGCATAGGACATTTTATGAGAGGAGTAAGGGAATGATGGTGTTGACGGTCCTGTCAACGCTGCTTTTATGTGAGTTTCGGCGGTTGGGTTAGACCGTTTGAACTTCCTTATCTCCTTGTCCGCATGTACATCATTCCATGCGACCCACTGATTGTCCGAGTCGGCGTAGCCTTTCCACTTGATTAGATACTGCAGCTTGCGTCCACGTCCATGTCTTCTCGAGTCTAGTACCTTTTCGACCTCGTATTCTTCCACGTCCCCTACTAATTCTGGTGGTGGGCGTTGATAGTTTATGCCGTGAGTCAGCGTTTCTTTGTAAGGGGTAAGGAGATCTGTGTGGAAGACATCGTGGATGCTCCACTGCGTGGGAAGTTCGAGACGATAGTTTACGGGAGACATCACCTGAATGACCTGAAATGGTCCGTGTCTCCTGGGCGCAAGTTTTGTGGTTGGTTGGTTGGTTCGAAGGTGTCGTCCCTCCAACCAGACTTTGTCCCCTATTTGATATTTGGGGGTGTCACGATGTTTGACCCATGACTGTTGCGCGTGTCGCATGTGATCTTGTGCCTGATTCCTTATCTCCTTCAATTGTTCTAGTCGCTTCTCGACTCGTGGTATCGGCGACTTCTTATCTGTCCAGTTAGTAAGGGGATGGTAGCCCATTAGCAATCTGAACGGTGTTTCACGTGTGGACTCATTAGTCCAATTGTTATGTGCAAACTCCGCGAGCGCTAGGTAGTCGGCCCAATTGTTTTGTCGCTCGTTGGCCCATAGTCTGAGGTATTGTTCCAACCATTGGTTGGTTCATTCGGATTGCCCATCGGTTCGTGGATGATAGGCCGTTGATATGTTTTGTTGTATCCCTAGGATTCGACACAGTTCTCTTGTAAACTTGGAGGCGAATCGGGGATCTCTGTCGCTGATGATTTTCGCTGGTAGTCCAAACCGCGCTACAACGTGTTTTGCGTAGAGCGTTGCGGTTTCTTCACCTGAATCTCCTCTCAGCATGGTATGAATATGGATGCTTTGGAACAGTCGTGGTCAGTGACTGTTAGTACCGAATCGTATCCTTGTGATACCGGTAGCTTAGTGATGAAGTCTAGCGCCACTACCTCGAATGGCATTGCCTCCGGTTTCGGGAATATAGGTTGTAGTGGTGCCTTGGTTTTTTGTGTATTGACCTTGCACCGTTGGCATTCGCACATCCTCGACGTACTCGGTAACGTCTTTCTTCATTGTGGGCCACTAGTAGTGGCGCTCCACTAGTTGCGTCGTTCGGTTTATTCCTGGATGGCCGTGAACGGGGGGATCGTGGTGTGCGGAAATTACTTCTCTGATTTCCTCCATTGTTCCTGTTACGACAAGTCTTTGTCCCTGATACCACCAGAGTCCTTCTTCTTTGGTTAGTTTGTGGGGATCAACCCACTTGCGTATTCTCTGTTCATCTTGTTGTGTGTTTGCTGCTCGTACAAATATTCGTTTGGTAGTACGACGATGTTTCGTTGTCTTTCTCCCTTGATTGTAATTGGGTCTTCGAGATAGCGCATCGGCCCTTCCATTGGCTGTGCCCTTGACATGGTGTATCTCGAAGTTGTACTCTGCTAGTTCCAGTACTTCCCTGGCAATCCGACGACTAATCTTCTGGGGATCTCGCCAGTATCGAAGGTTGAGATGATCTGAAATATGCGTACTTTGTGTGGAGATCCTGCCAATAGATGTCTCCAGTTCCTTAACGCTTTTACGATGCCAGCAGTTCGAGTTTAAATGTCGTAGTTTCGTTCTGCTGCATTGAGCGTCGCTGAGTAGTATCCAACAGGATGTCGTTTTCCATCAGCCTTCTTTTGGAGAAGTACTGCTCCGACCGCGAATCCTGATGCGTCTACTTCCAGGTCGAACTGTTGTGTTTGATCTGCGTGCGCGAGGATGGGTTCTGTGGTTACCCGTCGTTTGAGTGTTTCGAATGCGTCTTGATGTCTCGTGTTCCACTGCCATGGTTCATCTTTGCGTGTTAGTTCGTTTAACGGTTTGGCGATGGCCGCGAAGCCTCTGATGAACTGCCGATAAAAGTTGCAGAAACCGAGAAATGATCGTACGTCTTTTACTGATGTTGGTGATTGCCAGTCGTGAACACCTGAAATTTTGACGGGGTCCATACGTGTTACCCCCTCTTCAAGGATTACTCCCAGGTAATCGATACTGGGAGCATTGAAGACGCATTTCTCGGGTTTGAAGAAAAGGTCATGTTGCTGCGCTACTGCAAGTACGTCACATACTGCTTCTTGGTGTCTTTTGGGTGATAGTGGTTGTCTTTGGTTGCGATGGCAATGTCGTCCATGTAGACTCTGATTGTCGTTCCTAGTGCTTCGTGTTTCGCTATTGTAGGTTGGTAGATGGTATTCATGAAACTTTGAAATGTGGCCGGCGAGTTGCATAGGCCAAAGTACATGACCGTTGGTTCGAAGAGTCCGCGTCGTGTTTTGAACGCGGCTTTGTGTTCATCTCCTTCCTTGATTCGAATGTTGTTATATCCTTGTCGGACATCTAGCTTGCTAAATATTTGCGCTCCACCAAGGTCCCTGATGAGGTCATCAATAAGGGGGAGCGGGTATTGGTTCCGTATTGTCCATTCGTTGATTTTTTGGTAGTCCTGTACTGGTCGTAGTTTTCCGTCCTTCTTTTAATGAAGAAGAAGGATGACGCGTACGGGGACTTTGATGGACGAATATATCCCTTCTCTACTTGTTCGTCGATGAATTCGTCCAGTGCTGCGTCTTCTACCCTTGTCATTGGGTATATTTTGCAGTCTATTACGTCGGGTACCCCCTTTTTAAACTTGATGGCGTGATCGCAGCTTCGTTTTGGGGGAAACCGTTTTGCTTCGTCTTCGCTGAATACCTTTGCGTATTTTTGGTATTCTTTTGGTACATGGACTTCTTTTGTGTATTGTTTGGCGTCGATTGCTAGTTCGACTGCTGAACGTCGTCCATGTACTTGCTCCTCTAGTTTTGTCACTATGTGGTCTTTTTCTTCCACTGTGAATGTTCGCGATACTTTCTCATCGTTGTCTTCCTCTTTGAGCAGCCTCGCTAGTACTGCTCTTTTGTCATTTGGGTTAATTGATCGTAGTACTATGGGGAGGTGCTTCTCATCGATGGTGGCATGTCGCCAGCTGAACCTTGGTTCGTAGTTTGCTAGCCACGGATATCCCAGTAGTATGTCTTCTTTACCGATGTCGGTAATGAGGAAGCGCATTTCCTTTTTGACTCCTCCCGTTTCCACGTTAAGCAGGAGATAGTGTGTTATCTGTCCTGCTTTATTAGTGGTATCGTCGATATTGTAGATGTTTTTGGGCTTATCTAATGCCCGCTGTCCTAAACCCATCCTTTTGACGAATTGTGGATGGATGAAGTTATCGGTGGCTCCTGAGTCCACTAATGCTTTGATGTCGGCCATATTGTAACTTGCGCGAATGGACACTGGTACTCGCATAGAACGGTAGCGCATAATATACACGGAGTTACAATGTATTGCCCTTACCCAGGCCGCCGGGTTTAGGCATTTCCAAAATCCTGTCCCATCAACTGCTGCAGGACCAGGTCTTTGACTTCCTCGTCGTCTCCTGCTACTCCTCGTAGCCATTCCGCCGCCTTTTCTTCTTTAGTTGGCGCGGTCTCTGTGGTGCGTACTTGCGGGTCGCGGCGTTTTCTGGGTTGTCTGCAATCACGACTGATGTGACCCATCTTTTGACAGTTGTAACACTGTGTTTGGCTATGGTCCCGCTTGAACTGTCTTTGGATAAATCCCCCTCGTGGTGGGAATGGTGGTTGCGGTGGTCTGGTGTTCCTGGGGTGACTTGCTATGATTTCTTCCGCCCCTGCTAGCCGTCCTCGTACGCGATCTGCTGATGTGTCCATTCTATCGTCATTAAGTGGGGCGAGCAACTTAGCTAATGCCCCTCCTGTCGTATGTCCTGGCTTGAACGCGTCAAGGTTTCCCCTGACCGTTTGCATGTGAATCCATTTCTGTTGCCTCTTAAGGGCGGATTCCCTCCATTCTTCGTAGTTCCTGGGGTCGTCGTGTTGATACATGGTTTCGTACAACGCTCTTGGTAGTCCTCTGGTGAAGTACTTGAGCGTTTGTTCGGCGTTGATATTGTACCCCGCGTGTCGAACTAGTTGCTCGAACTGAGCGATGTAGTCGTCGATCTTTCCATCCTTCATGTGTATGCCAGCATCGAGCTGGGCTTGGGCTCATTCCTTGCTGAGAACGTCGCCGAACTGCCTTTGAAAGGCGTTGAGCAGGTTTTCCCATAACCTGTTGTCGAATTGATTGGTCCCCGTGGCCACTTCGTTTACAAGCCATCGGCTTGCGGACATGACCCATTGGTTAACCGCGTTTCCCTGAATGTATGTTAGGAATAATGTCACGTGGTGACATCGTTCCGACCACTGCGCGCACAAAACGTCGCAGGTGCACTCATGAGCACTGGAAGAACTGTCAAGACTACCCAGAAGCGCACACATGGGTATTAGGTCAGCCAACATATAGCGAAGAAGAAGAAGAGGTTCGCGCTCTCGTATGGGCCCAGGCAGATGGATATCCTGCGGCAGAAGAAGAAGACTATGAAGTAGAGGAGGATGAAGCCCTCCGTATACGCCAGTTAGTGAGTGGAATGATCGTCCACCCGTCGTCTCCAGACACTGGCACAAGTATTACAGGAAGAATGAGGGTCACGTGATCTGTCACGTGAAAGTCCCAGATCATGCCTTGTATCTGGTCTAATCCATAAGTCATGGGACTTCAAGGATGGAAGGTTTGTATAATGTAACGTTTCCTCGGATGTGAGATTCCCGAAAGGCCGAAGAAGATGTCACGTGTAGAAGAGGAGGTCAAGGTCCCAGGTCACAGTATGTATCTGACCTAAGCCATAACTCAGGGGACTTCGGTGTTGTATCAAGAATGGAAGATTATGGAAGGTTCTGGAAGGGCCATGGTAGGCACGAGATCAGAGGCGATTCCTGATAGCCGAAGGTCTAGACATTCCCTTTTGTGGTTCAAGTTCTGATGGAACAGGTTCTGATGCGCTGGTGTTGCGCCCTGACATTTGTTATCTTGGTTCTCTATTGTTCTAGTATTCTATGATGTCATTTGTGAGTCATGTGTTGTTCTTATCTCTGACTCATGGTTGTGTTATCTCTGACTCATGTGGGGCCTTATGCCTCATGTACTGTATGTTTCATGATAAGCCCCTGTGGCTTGATGGACAATTCCTATTGGCAGATAAGGTCGTAGGTCGTGTATACTATAGTTCGAGCTCAGCTTTAAAGCTAGCTTGAAAGTACTATATATACTAGGCAGGTTTCGCCAGTAGTCGTTAGCTTAGTTGTTTTGGACTTCCACCTGTATTCCTCTCAGGTTCTATTCAAAGCATTCTCATAGCAGAGTCATTGGTCTGTGTGACTAGTATCTTATCTTGTTGCCAACTTGTGTGTCAAAGTCATCACCTTGTTAGGCCATCATCAAGGGGACCTTTTCTGGTTATTCGCCCTTCACGAGTTCTTGTTGAGTTGTAAGCCGTGCGCTTAGCTCATCGTTTGATTCAAGGAAGCATTCGGATCCAAGTCGGATCAGCGTTTGGTGGAAACGCTACACCATTGTAGCCATTTACTTTAATTAGTAAGTGGTAGTACAATTGTTGTCACTTCTTGTTCAATATATCGGGGGTCTACATCATCAGTGTCCATATTCCCAGTTCGCCTTCAAGAAGGAGAAAGACTCCGAAGAGCCCACAACTTCTTTGAAACTCACCGCCTCCTTCAGCTCAGGACTTATTACCCTGAGACATCCTTGTTCGACGCCAGTCAGTGTGATATCATTGACTGTTGGAGTGATCCTCCAATTATCTTGACCAAACTCCGAGACCTCCTGCCCTTTGGTAAAGTAACTTACCAGTGGGACTACGAAGATTTCCAGAACATCGACTTAGCAAGAATTGCTGAAGCCGCTCAAGAACAACTCCTGTATTGGCATCTATCCGAAGCCACCACTGTTAACAATTCCCCAGCCGAGTCCATCCTCCTGTGGACCAAAGACGATCACTTTTGGTTCATCCACGTTGCCCCTCAAAGGCAAGAACTCATCCGACGCATCAGAGCAGGAGAGCGTGTCAGGTATCTAGAGCGCTTCTCCCTCAACTACAATCAAGTCCAAGTCACCTGGCAAGAGATCCGTCTTGTCACCAGAGGAACAGAGTTCCACCTTGCCATAGTCGAAGGAAAAGAGTTCACTTACAAGTGGGACTCTCCCAACTGGGAAACCACCCTTGAAAACCCGGACCACCGCCTCATCGACCCTCAAGTGTATCACCTCCCTCCAGACACCCCTGACGACCCCGAAATCCTCGAGTTCGCTGAAGCGCGAACACCCCCTCCTCTTGTCGAAACTCCACTGCCACCTAGCAGTCCCACTAGCATATCAACTGAGTCTGTTGACGGTTGGGGAGAACCTAACCTTTGGAACGGACCTAGAAGGTGTTGGTGTGCTAAAGAAGTGTGTGACTGTGGATACAGACCAGATACCCCACCTACTCCACCTAGTGTAGTATTGTGGGCCCCAGGCAACGCCTATCTACCCTTTACACAATAAAGAGTAGATTTCTTGTTCAGAACCAAGCTGGAAAACATCGGAGAAAGCATAGTCGATTGGGCTATCAATCTGGCGTCTCAGAACATTCAGCAGCGCTCCCAGAACAATCAACAGCGCCAGCTCATCCAACAGCCCCATAGAAGACGAACCCACAGAACACGTGTGGAACACCCTTCCATACACATAGAAGACCTCCGCCTTGATTCACCATCCCAAGTCCCAGCTGTCCCTAGAATTAACCAAGCTGGTCCGTCTGAACCAGTGTACCCATCCATCAGAGGACCCCCAGTTCCACGCCCAGTAAACCCCATTGCCAGGCAACACTCCACCAGTAGTGAAGAAGCCAACTACCTCCGAACAGAGACAGTACAGTTACACTGCCATTACCCGGAATCTGTCTACGTAGCGGAGCACCTACCTACCAGAAGACCAAGAGAACTCCAAGCATTCAAGGAACACTGCAGATTGCAGTACGACCAACACCAAATCTCCCTAGACGTTCACCACCCTTTGAGCCACATTCGAGAATTCACGTCAAGTATCCTCAACTTCCAGAACTACCTTTGGAGGAGCAAAACCACGGTCACCTACTTTGGTATTTACGAAGAATACCATTGGATCCGCCGACAAGTCAGGCGAAACCAGCCAGATAAGGCTATCTTGCAACCCGCCTACAAGATCCACTATCAGTGGAACGAAGACGGTTGGACTGTCACTAGATTACCCCGCCATTAGTGAATGAGTCAAAGTACAACTCCAAAGACAAGAGAACCCACAGACGAGGAGGAAGACCGCATTCCCGAAAGCATCTACGACACATTCTTTGACCTAGTCCTCGAAAGATTCCAGGGCGAATTTCTTGATAGACCGGTCTTCAGCAAAGACGGTTACTTTCCTTGGTTTTTCCTAGACACCCTTGAAGAAGTTACCATCAAAGACTTCGCCAAGATCCACCCCCATATAGCCCACGTCCAAAACCTTGATTACGCCTCACTTACCGGCGAGTACCAATCCAAGAAAGTCGAGTGGACTTTCGATAGAAACAGGTGGGAATACAAGAACAAGAAACCAGTCCAGTTTTCAGATTCCGAAGAAGAACCTTTGGAACACGAAGAGGAAGCAACCTCTGCCCAAGAAACCCAACCAGAAGCACAAGGTTGGTCACGACCTAGAACACCACCCTCAGGCGCCAGATCAGCGCGCAGTGAATCAAGTGACCAAGAAGAGGTCTCCCAGATCCTAGGAAGCGTCACCAGAAAAGTCAAGGCGCTTATCACCACAGTATCCCAGCCACAGACACCACAAGCAGTTCCAGGCGCACTCCCAGTAACCCCAGCGGAAGCATCACAGTCATTCCTACCTACACCGTCGGCTACAGCATTCCCACTTCCACCAGCACTACCCCCAGTACGCGCAGTCACACCTACTCCCAGTCAGCGCCCCAGTACCCCTGCTCAGTCTAGTCGCTCCACATCTCCAAGTCAACCAAGCACACCCAGCACACCAAGTACCCCAGCAAGCATGTCTGGTTCAGCAAACACCAAGTTATTGGGATCCCCCCCAGAGTCATTCGATGGTAGCCCTGCAAAGGCAGAAGCCTTTTGGAACAATCTAGAGAACTACTACTACCTCAACGAATCCACGTATTCAGATCAAGGAAAGAGGGTTTCAGCCGCTCTAACACACTTCAAGGTCGGCACGTCTGCCGGAGAATGGGCTCAAGATAAACAGAAGAGAGCCTTATCAGTTACGCCTGTCGATTTCGGAACATGGGTAGATTTCCGCGACAGTTTCAAGAAACACTTTGTCCCAGCATACTCGAAGCTGGAAGCCACCAATGCCATGTACACCTCCAAGATGGGCGGACGCCCTTTCAATGAATGGTACCAAGATTGGTCGACATTCGCCTCCTGGAGCGGAGCCAACGAAGAAACCCAGATGTACGCCTTTAGGAAGGCGCTTCCCATGGCATTACACCAGAAGATAATGGGTGTATCACCACAGCCTACCACGCTAGAAGACCTAGCAGAGAAAGCAAGAGAGTTCGATCGACTCTGGCGCATGTACAGCGCCCCACCACGTTTAACAGAAGCTCAGGCCCACGTAACCGCGCCATAACCACAGATGAAGATCACGCCCAAGTCAATGTCACCATAGCACCATCACGACCCCCGATGGGGAAGATATCAAAGGCAGAGAAGGACAGACGCTTCAAGGATAAGCTCTGCTTCTACTGTGGAAAACCTGGTCATAGGGCTAAAGAATGCCGCCTCAAGACGAGCCAGTATAACCAAGGGACAGGAAATAGACGTCCAAATCCACGCCAAGGAAGCGACTTCAGAGCTGGCGCCACAGTAACCCAAGAAGATCAATTTGTCGAAGAAGAACATGCCGAAGAGCACCCGGCCCAGGTATCGGCCATGT
>WITN01000509.1:0-63944 GCA_015025155.1 Lactarius quietus
GTGAACGTTCGTGATACCCGCACGTCGTTGTCTTCTTCTTGAAGCAGTCTTGCCAGCACTGCTCTTCTGTCATTCGGGTTGACTGATCGTAGTACTATGGGGAGTTGTTTCTCGTCAATAGTGGCATGTTGCCAGCTAAATCTTGGCTCGTAAGTTGCGAGCCAGGGTATCCCAATAGTAAGTCTTCTTTCCCTATGTCCATGATGAGGAATCGCATTTCCTTTTTGTTCCTCCTGTTTCCACATTGAGCATGAGGTAGTGTGTGATCTGCCCCGCTTTATTAGTGGTATCGTCGATGTTGTAAATGTTTTTGGGCTTATCTAATGCCCGTTGTCCCAATCCCATTCGTTTGACGAATTGTGGATGGATAAAGTTGTCGGTGGCTCCGGAGTCCACCAACGCTTTGATGTCGGCCATATTGTAACTTGCACGAATTGACACTGGTACTCGCATAGAACGGTAGCGCATAATGTATACAGAGTTACGGGCCGCCGGGTTCAGGCGCTTCCAAAATCCTGTCCCATCAGTTGTTGCAGGACTAGGTCCTTGACCTCCTCGTCGTCTCCTGCTACTCCTCGTAGCCATTCCGCCGCTTTCTCTTCTTTGGTTGGTGGGACTTCTGTAGTAGCTTCGGTGGTGCGTGCTTGTGTGTCGCGACGTCTGCGAGGTTGTCTGCAGTCGCGACTGATATGACCCATCTTCTGGCAGTTGTAACACTGCGTTTGGCTATGGTCTCGTCTGAATTGTCTTTGAATAAATCCTCCCCGTGGTACGAATGGTGGTCTGGTGTTCCTGGGGTGGTTTGCTATGATCTCCTCGGCTCCTGCCAGTCGTCCTCGTACACGATCTGCTGATGTGTCCATTCTATCGTCACTGAGTGGAGCGAGCAACTTAGCTAGGGCTCCTCCTGTCGTACGTCCTGGTTTGAATGCGTCAAGGTTTCCCCTGACTGTTTGCATGTGAATCCATTTTTGTTGCCTTTTCAGGGCGGATTCCCTCCATTCTTCGTAGTTTCGGGGGTCGTCGTGTTGGTACATGGTTTCGTACAACGCTCTTGGTAGCCCCTTTGTGAAGTACTTGAGCGTTTGCTCGGCATTGATATTGTACCCCGCGTGTCGAACTAGTTGTTCGAATTGGGCGATATAGTCGTCGATCTTCCCGTCTTTCATGTGTATGCCAGCGTCAAGCTGGGCTTGGGCTCATTCTTTGCTAAGAACGTCACCGAATTGCCTTTGGAATGCGTTGAGGAGGTTTTCCCACAACCTGTTGTCGAATTGGTTCGTTCCGGTGGCCACCTCGTTGACGAGCCATCGGCTTGCGGACATTACCCACTGGTTAACCGCATTTCCCTGTATGTATGTGAGGAACAACATAGCTTTTTGGTACTTGTTCCTCATGGCTGAATGATTGGCATTAACGCCTGTGTAGACCTCCCATTGGAGGATAAACGCTTCTGCTTGCGATCTTGCTCCTGTAAATGTTGGTGGCGGGTTACCGATAAATTTGTCGTTCCCGTTTTGATTGGCTATTGCTGGCCCTCCTGGGGGTGGTCCTGCTGGAGGTGGCCCGGCGGGAGGTGGTCCTCCTCCTCCTCCTCCTCCTCCTGATGGCCATCCGCCGTTGGGCGGTCCTCCTCCTCCTCCTGATGGTCCCCTTGGTGGGAATGGTCTGTTCTCGGGCGATGGTACTCGGTTTCGATTGAGTCGGAACTCGTGAAACATATCGTGTTCGGGAATACTTGGCGTGTCAGGTACATCTGGTCCCATTGCTCGATTGACAGCTTGTACGTCTTCTGGCTGCAGCTGTTGTACGTGACCTGTTTGCTCGTTGATGACGAGCTGAGGTGGTGATAGGGCTGTTTGAGTAGTCATGTAGCTGTAGGGTATCCCTCGAATTGGTTCGGGGATGTGTAAGTCAGCTGTTTGTGCAATGAGTGCATCTATTTCTGGTGACTGCACCGCAATTTCTTCGGGTTCCGCTTCACTTCGTGGGGTTGGAGATCGTTCGCTGGTATGACTTGACGGGACTGGGGTAGTTGTTCGTATTTGGAACTCGGCTCTCGGTGGTTCTGTATCAAGGTTTATATCTTCTTCTTGGCCGTCTATGGCTCCTTGTTGATCAATTGGTCGCGCGTCTACCAATGGTATGTTGATGTGTAGATCGTCGGCGGCTGGTCGCGTCGCCTCGAAATAGCTGTTGGTGTTACTCCACCTGAGTTCGACCCAGCAGCAGCGTTCTTTGTTGAACACTACTGGGTGAAAGCGCTGTGCTGTTGCTGCTTCCACGTAGTATCCGGTGTTATTCTCTTCAGTCCTTCTGGTGTCTGGTACGTGTCGCCACCTTACTCGTCCTACAAGGTATCGAGTAGGTGCGTCTCGTTCTCTTGAATCGATGCGGTAGGGCACGAAGTCCCAGCCGTCTTTGGTATTGAGGGTTGCCACGGCGTTCAGTTTAGAAGAGCTTGGATTTAATGTTACGTGCAAGTGGCACGTGAGCCTGACTTAGGCAACGTAGAGTGAACGCGGTGACTCAGCAATGGTCTTACTCAAGTACAAAGACTGAGTGACGTCTCAACGCGCGAAGGCGGAGTTGATACTTTGTCTGTCTTGATACGTGGCCCCGTAGGACGAGAGAGAGGGAGAGAGAAATCACGGCTTTGGATAACAAGTCGAGAACTGTACAAGAAATCCAAGCTACCAACTACATCAGTCGGTAGCTCCCTTATAACACTAACGCGCGATCCGCCTTCGTCAGCGAGACCGCCACTACTACTATCTGCTGGGTAATCGTCCACTGGTGGTCAGTCAGCTATTCGTAAGCTCTCAGTCATCCATCAGTAATCGTACAGTAAACGGAGCATCAGTCATGTAACACAGCATCAGTCATGCATCACCGCATCAGTCATGTATTGGTACAGTAAGCGTCCTCCTAGATCACGTCCCATCGCTTATGGGTTAGGTCAGATACTTACTATGACCCGGGACGTTACAACTCAGCTGCTGGCCCCATATCCCTGCACGGCTCCGCATGTATGTCTGCTCTGTAAATCAGCGCGTACTTTCCCATCGTCCCAAACACCTCTGGGTTGTCCAACATCCTCACCCTCACATACTTGGCAGGGATCCTGCGTCCGTCGTGCTCGATGACCATCAGTACCCAATTCATCCCATTGTTGAGGATGAATCCACTGGGCATAGGCAATAGGGTATGGAGAGCGTGCCTCGCCACATGCGTTCCACGCGTATTGACGGGTGAGGGATCGTGGGCCTCATGGTAAGGTGGTAAGCCTCTTGCTCTGTAGCCCACTTCCGCCATTGGTCTGTAGACAACAGTAGTTGGCGGTGGTTGTGACGCGTCATCATCGGCTTCTTCAGTAAGTTTGGTGGTGCGCGGGGGCACTCGTAAGGGTGCACAGTGGCAGTAATTGGGTGGGTTGTCGCACAGGGTGCAGACAACATTGGCGACTCAGCAGGACTCGTCGCTGTCGTCATCATCTTTGCTGCTGTCATACCGGTCGACAGCGGTGGTAGAGGTGACAGTGGTGGAGGGCTGGAGGATACTTGCCTCATCAACATCTGTATCCTCATCCGTCTCTCCGTTGCCGTCTTCTTCACTATCTGATCTTGTCTCCATGCTGACATCACCTCCTTCAAGAGGCTGTACTCCTCCCTCATCTTCCTCCACTCTGCCACTTGCGGGTGTGGGGAATCACCTGCGAGCCTTGGCCAAGTCTTATTCAGCTTGGTTTCGTTCGGTGGTGGCTCTGACATGTTCAATGGCCAAGCAGAAGGGGTCGTCAACATTGTTATTGTCGTCATAGGTGGTGAGGGTGTTGGTGTGGGGGAAGCCGTCAATGTGGATAGTGGTGAGAGGGACATGAGTCATGGTTCGTGAGGATGGGAGTATAGGTTGTTCTGTCAAGGCTGCTTTTAAGTGTATTTTGGCCTTTGGATTGGTACATTTGAACTTCCTTATCTCTTCCTCCGCGTGGACATCGTTCCACGGGACCCACTGGTTTTCCAAGTCGGCGTATCCTTCCCACTTGATCAGGTAATGAAGCTTGTGCCCTTGTCCGCTTCTTTTTGAGTCTAGGACTTTTTCGACCTTGTATTCTTCCACACCATCTACTATCTCTGGTGGAGGGCGCAAATAATTTGTCCCATGCATGCGTGTTTCTTTGTAAGGGCTGAGTAAGTCTGTGTGAAAAACGTCATGTATTTTCCACTGCGGGGGTAGTTTGAGCCGATAATTCACAGGGGACATCACCTGAATCACTTCGAATGGTCCTTGTCTTCTGGGCATGAGCTTGGCAGTTGGTTGATTGGTTCGCAGGTTGTGCCCATCCAACCAAACTTGATCCCCTAAGGCATACTTGGGCGTATCTTTGTGTTTCACCCATGCACTTTGGGCTTTCCTCATGTTCTCCTGCGCGCCCCGCTGTGCCTCTTGCAATTGTTCTATCCTGTTCTACACACTGGGCAGATTGATGGGACCTGATGCCCATCTATCTCTCGGGTGATATCCCATGAGTGTGAAGAATGGAGTCTGCTTGGTAGTGCTATTCATCGTATTGTTGTGGGTGAACTCCGCCAAGGGTAATTGGGCTGCCCAGTTGTCTTGCCGCTCATTGGCCCATAGCCTCAGGTACTGTTCAAGCCACTGATTAGTGCGTTCCGATTGTCCATCAGTTCTTGGGTGATACACCATTTGTAGCGTTATCACCTAACACTTGTTCGACTTGAACAGATCTGCGGCGTGACGTTTGAGCATATGGATGAATATTGATTATCACTGGCAACTTAGCTAAGTTGCACTGCCACTAGGTCGCTTTGACAGACACTAGGGTATCCAAAGGATAAGCTTCAATCGATAGATTGGAAGAGACAAAGTGGATGGCGAAGATGATGATGATTCAAGAAGACCAAGGTGAAGAGCCTTGGTCTTTACTGAACAGTTTATATACAAATACGCACTGGCTTTAAAGCGCAGCTAGAAACCCAAACCCTAGTACAGTGATACTCATACTGAGTCATACAGTAATCTGAAACACCGGTGAAACCCAAAGACCGGCGACACGTAAGTGTCCATGTGTAACGTCCCAGGTCACGGTATGTATCTGACCTAACCCATAAGTCACGGGACGACTAGGAACGATGGGATCTAGCGCGGTAAGGGGGATGACGAGTCGCTCCCTAATACTTACCAAGGAAATGTGGACGATTACTGATGAGCTGACCGAGGATTACTGTACGGTGACTGATACGATTACAGATACGATTGCTGTACGATTACTGAGCATGAGTGGACGATTACACAGCAGAGTAGTAGTAGTGGCGGTCTCGCTGACGAAGGCGGGCTGAGACATAGTACTTAAGGAAGCTATCGACTGGTGTAGTCGATAGCTTGGATTTCTTGTACCATTCTCATCTTGTTATCCAAGTCGTGGTTTCTCTCTTCATCCTCGTCCTCTTGGACCGCGTCAACGTGAAGACTCCGCCTTCAAGCGTTGAGACGATACTCTGCCTTTGTGTTAGAGTCATTCGGGCCGCTAAGTCACCGCGTTCACCTCACGTGCCTAAGTCAGGCTAAACGTGCACCTCGCACGTAACATTAAATCCAAGCTCTCCCAAACTCATCGAACGCCGTGGCAACTCTCAATACGAAAGACGGCTGGGACTTCGTGCCCTACCGTATCAATTCAAGAGAACGAGACGCACCTACTCGCTATCTTATAGGACGAGTAAGGTGGCGACACGTACCAGACACCAGAAGATCCGAAGAAAACAATACCGGATACTACGCAGAAGCGGCTACCTCACAGAGGTTCCATCCCGTAGTATTCAACAAGGAACGCTGCTGTTGGGTCGAGCTCAGGTGGAGCAACACAAACAGCTATTTTGAAGCAACGCGACCAGCAGCCGACGACCTACATATCAACGTACCACTAGTCGACGCACGACCTATCGACCAACAAGGGTCCATAGACGGCCAAGAAGACACCCTTGATTCGGAACCACCAAGGGCCGAATTCCAACTACGAGAGGCAACACCAGCAGCATCAAGCCATACCAGCGAACGATCGCCAACCCCACGCAGTGAAGTAGCAGAACCCGCAGAAATCGCAGTGCAGTCACCAGAAGTAGACGCACTAGCCGCGCAAACAGCTGAGTTGCACATCCCCGAACCAATCAGGGGAATGCCATACAGCTACATGACTACTCAAACAGAAGTATCACCGCCCCGACTTGTCATCAACGAACAGACAGGTCACGTCCAACAAATACAACCAGAAGACATGGAAGCCGTTAACCGAGCCATGGGACCAGACGTCCCTGACGCACCAAGTATCCCTGAAGGAACTAACATGTTCCACGAGTTCAGGCTCAATCGTAACCGAGTACCATCGCCTGACAATAGGCCATTCCCACCACTACGACCACCAGGCGGAGGAGGACCGCCCGGAGGAGGACCACCCGGAGGAGGACCACCAGGCGGAGGAGGACCGCCAAGAGGAGGACCACCAGGAGGAGGAGGATCACCCCTGGCAGGACCCGCTGTAGCCCACAACGCACATCAAGGGGGGAACGACAAATTCATCGGTAACCCACCACCCACATTCACAGGACAAAGATCGCAAGCCGAAGCTTTTATCCTCCAATGGGAGGTCTATGCAGGAGTCAACACAAACCATTCAGCAATGCTGAACAAATACCAAAAAGCTATGTTATTCCTAACATACATTCAGGGAAACGCGGTTAACCAATGGGTCATGTCCGCAAGCCGATGGCTCGTAAACGAAGTGGCCACGGGGACCAATCAATTCGACAACAGGTTATGGGAAAACCTGCTCGGCGCCTTCCAAAGGCAGTTTGGCGACGTTCTTAGTAAGGAACGCGCACAAGCACAACTGGACGCCGGAATACACATGAAGGAAGGAAGAATCGACGACTACATTGCCCTATTCGAACAACTCGTTCGACATGCAGGGTACAACATCAACGCGGAGCAAACGCTCAAATACTTCACAAGGGGATTACCAAGGACGTTATACGAAACCATGTACCAACATGATGACCCCTGAAACTACGAAGAATGGAGGGAATCCGCCTTGAAAAGGCAACAGAAATGGATTCACATGCAAACCGTTAGGGGAAACCTTGACGCCTTCAAACCAGGACGTACTACAGGAGGAGCACTAGCTAAGTTGCTCGCACCACTCCAGAATGATGACCGAATGGACACATCAGCAGACCGTGTACGAGGACGACTAGCAGGAGCGGAGGAGGTTATGGCAGACCACTCTAGGAACACCAAACCACCACAACCGCCATTCCCACCAAGAGGGGGATTCATCCAGAGACAATTCAAACGGGACCACAGCCAAACGCAGTGTTATAACTGCCAGAAGATGGGTCACATCAGTCGTGACTGTAGGCAACCGAGGAGACGTCGAGAAGTACAAGCACGTACCACAGAAACCGCGCCGACTAAAGAAGAAAAGGCAGCGGAATGGCTACGAGGAGTAGCAGGAGACGATGAAGAAGTCAAGGATCTGGTCCTACAGCAACTGATGGGACAGGATTTTGGAAACGCCTAAACCCGGCGGCCTGGGTGAGGGCAATACGTTGTAACTCTGTGTATATTATGCGCTACCGTTCTATGCGAGTACCAGTGTCGATTCGCGCGAGTTATAACATGGCCGACATCAAAGCGTTAGTGGACTCCGGTGCCACTGACAACTTCATACATCCAAACTTCGTAAAAAGGATGGGGTTGGGACAGCGGGCACTAGATAAGCCAAAAAACATATACAACATCGACGATACCACTAATAAAGCGGGGCAGATCACACACTACCTTACGCTCAATGTGGAAACAGGACAAACCAAGAAAGAGATGAGATTCCTCATCACTGACATAGGAAAAGAGGACGTCCTACTAGGATATCCATGGCTCGCCACCTACGAACCAAGGTTCAGCTGGCGCCACGCCACTATAGATGAGAAACAACTTCCTATAGTGTTGCGAACAGTTAACCCAAACGATAGGAAAGCAGTATTGGCCAAACTGCTGACAGAAACAACAGACGACACAAGAATATCACGAATGTTCACAAAAGAAACAAAAGAACAAATCGTGACAACCCTAGAGGAACAAGTACATGGAAGAAGATCGGCGGTAGAACTCGCTGTGGATGCCAAACAATACACCGCGGAGGTCAAGATACCACCCGAATACCAGAGTTTCGCCAAGGTATTCAGCGAACAAGAATCGAAGAGGTTTCCGCCCAAACGAAACTGCGATCACGCGATAGACTCAAGAAAGGCGCACCAGAAGTCATTGACTGCAAAATATACCCTATGACTAGGGTAGAAGACGCAGCATTGGACGAATTCATTGACGAACAAATAGAGAAAGGGTATATACGCCCTTCTAAATCCCCGTACGCATCGTCATTTTTCTTTATCAAAAAGAAGGACGGAAAGCTGTGGCCCGTACAGGACTACCGATGCATAAACGAGTGGACAATACGAAACCAATACCCACTCCCCCTTATCGATGACCTCATTCGAGATCTCGGGGGAGCCCAGATATTCAGCAAACTGGACGTTCGACAAGGGTATAACAACATACGAATCAAAGACGGAGACGAACACAAGGCAGCGTTCAAAACACGCCGCGGACTCTTCGAACCAACCGTCATGTACTTTGGGCTGTGCAACTCGCCAGCAACGTTCCAAAGTTTCATGAACGAAATATACCAACCGACAATAGCAAAACACGAACCCAATGGCACAACCATTAGGGTCTACATGGACGACATCGCAATTGCCACCAAACGGCAACATAACACTCTGGAACAGCACCAGAAAGCAGTTCGCGATGTCCTGGAAGTCGCTCAAAATCATGACCTCTTTTTCAAACCGGAGAAATGTGTATTTAACGCCCCGAGTATTGATTACCTGGGGGTAATCCTTGAAGAGGGGGTAACACGTATGGACCCCATCAAAATTTCGGGTGTTCGCGACTGGACAACTCCCTCATCCGTCAAAGACGTACGATCTTTCCTCGGATTTTGCAACTTTTACAGGCAGTTCATCAGAGGCTTTGCAAACATCGCTAAACCACTGAACGAACTAACGCGCAAAGACGAACCGTGGCAATGGACCACAAGACATCAAGCAGCATTGACACACTCAAACAACGGGTCACGACGGAACCCATACTAGCCCACGCGGATCAAACACAACAATTCGATCTAGAAGTAGACGCGTCAGGATTCGCGGTAGGAGCAGTGCTACTACAAAAGAAATCAGATGGAAAACGACACCCCGTGGGATACTATTCGGCAACACTCAACGCTGCGGAACGCAACTACGACATTTACAACCTGGAGTTGTTGGCCATAGTGAAAGCGTTGAGGAACTGGCGACATCTATTGGCAGGATCCACACACAAAGTACGCATATTTTCAGACCACCTTAACCTTCGGTATTGGCGAGATCCACAGAAGATCAGCCGACGAATTGCAAGAGAAGTACTGGAATTAGCGGAATACAATTTCGAGATACACCACGTCAAAGGAACAGCAAACGGAAGAGCCGACGCACTATCGAGACGCGCCGACTACAATCAAGGAGAAAAGGACAACGAGAACGTCACAGTCTTACCAAACAAGTTGTTCATACGAACAACGACCACCCAACCGCAACAAGACGAGCAGAGGATACGCAAGTGGGTTGACCCCATAAACTGACCAAAGCGAATGGGCTTTGGTGGTATCAAGGACAAAGGCTAGTCATCACGGGAACACCAGGAGAAATTAGAGAAGTAATCTCCACACATCATGACCCACCATTCACGGACACCCAGGGATAAGCCGAACAACCCAGACGTGGAGCGTCACTACTGGTGGCCCACAATGAAACAAGACATCGCCGAATATGTACGAGGATGCGCTGAATGCCAACGATGCAAGGTCAATACGCAAAAGACAAAAGCGCCGCTACACCCGATATTCCCAAAACCCGAAGCAACACCGTTCGAGGTGGTAGCGTTGGACTTCATCACCAAACTCCCAAATCAAGGGAGTACGACTCAATACTCACAGTCACTGATCACGACTGTTCGAAGGCATCAATATTCATACCATGCAAAGAAGAGATCTCAGGCGAAGAGACAGCCGCACTATACGCCAAACACGTAGTCGCAAGATTCGGGCTACCCACAAAATTGATCAGCGATAGAGATCCCCGGTTCGCGTCTAAATTCACAAGAGAACTATGCCGACTCTTGGGAATACAACAAAACATCTCGACCGCCTACCACCCGCGAACAGACGGACAATCGGAACGAACGAATCAATGGTTGGAGCAATACCTCCGGTTCTGGGCCAACGAACGACAAAACAATTGGGCCGATCACCTTGCGCTAGCAGAATTCGCGCATAACAATTGGACCAACGAGTCAACACGTGAAACCCCATTTAGGTTGTTGATGGGATATCACCCACACACTAATTGGACGGATAAAACATCACCCATACCACAGGTCACGGCCCGACTGGAACAATTGAAAGAGATAAGACACCAGGCACAAGAACAAATGCGCCGAGCGCAACAGTCATGGATCAAGCATCGTGACACCCCCAAATATCAAATAGGAGACCAAGTATGGCTAGAAGGACGTCATCTGCGGACTAATCAGCCAACGACTAAGCTTGCGCCCAGGCGACACAGACCATTCAGGGTTGTCCAGGTGATGTCCCCTGTCAATTACCGACTAGAACTTCCCACACAGTGGAGCATCCATGATGTGTTTCACACAGATCTCCTTACGCCTTACAAAGAAACGCTGATTCACGGCGCAAACTATCAGCGCCCACCACCAGAATTGGTAGAAGACGTGGAAGAATATGAAGTCGAGAAAGTACTAGACTCAAAAGACAAGGAAGGGGGCGTAAGCTCCACTATCTCATCAAATGGAAGGGCTATCCCGACTCGGACAACCAATGGGTCCCGTGGAACGATGTCCATGCGGAAGAGGAGATAAGGAAGTTCGCACGGTCCAACCCGGAGCTGAAACTCACATAAAAACAGCGATCATTGGACGAACAAGAACATTATCCCCCACTACCATGGCCAATGTCCCACTTCACACCATCACCATTGAGCTCCCTCCTGTCGACACCCTCGACACCTACGACACATCCAACAACGTGGATGACCCCTTCTGCTCCGCCATTGAACATGTCCGAGCAGTCGCAGAGCAAGACCGGAAGAACGAGAACAACAAGAGCGGGACCTGGCCGAGGCTCGCCGGCGATTCCCCACACCCGCAAGCGGAAGAGTGGAGACAGATGAGGAAGGACTACGGGTTATTGAAGGAGGTGATGACCTCCTGGCGGCTGGACCAAGTGACGAAGATGACGCCGCAGGAGAGACGGACGAGGATACAACGGCTGATGAGGCAAGTATCCTCCAGCCCTCCACCGCCTTTACATCCACCACCGCTGTCGATCACTACAACAGTGACGAGTCCTCTGATGGCTCCTACCACGACGCCCACGTCATCTGTACAAGATGCGACAACCCACAAAGCTACTGCCACTGCGCACCCATGCACATCCCCCCTCGAATTACCCAAGAAGAAGACACTACCGAAGAAGCCATGGATGACGAAGAACGAGCACCTCCGGTTGCTGTCATCTATGGACCGACTGCGGAGGAAGGGTACTCCATGCGGGGACTACCGTCCTATGCCGAGGCCCGAGACTCATCACCCATCAATACGCGCCGAGCGCATGCGCCGAGGCGCCCTATCCGTACCTTATCGCCTACCCCCAGTGGCTTCGTCCTCAACAACGGGATGAACTGGGTGCCCATGGTGATCGAACACGAGGGACGACGCATCCCTGCCAGGTATGTGCGGGTCAGGATGCTCGACAACCCCGAGGTCTTCGGGACGATGGGGCGAGCGTCGCCCATCTACCGGGGAGACATCCACGCCGAGCCGTGCAGGGACATGGGGCCTGCAGCTGAGTACTCCCGTGAGGACCTGCAATATCTATGCACTGACTTCCGGGGACGGCGCCAGGTAGATGAGGCTCTCGCTCGGCTGGGAGACATCTCCCTCGCAGCTGAGGTGAGACGCTATCGCGCGTCCCAGGAAGTTATCCGGGAGCTGGAAGCGGCGATCAAAAAGCTCGAAGACGACATCTTCGTGCAAGTTGATCGCGCGCGGCACTCGGCGAAGCGGTTGGGGAGGGCCCATGCCATTATACGGATCAGAGATGAGCACGAGACGGACGTCGGACTAACCATGGTACCGAATTGGGTAGTAGAGCGAGGGCGCTCACCCTTGTGAAGGGGGTGATGTAACGTCCCAGGTCACGGTATGTATCTGACCTAACCCATAAGTCACGGGACGACTAGGAACGATGGGATCTGCGCGGTAAGGGGGATGACGAGTCGCTCCCTAATACTTACCAAGGAAATGTGGACGATTACTGATGAGCTGACCGAGGATTACTGATACGCCTTACTGTACGATTACTGAGCATAGTGGACGATTACACAGCAGAGTAGTAGTAGTGGCGGTCTCGCTGACGAAGGCGGGCCGAACGTAGTACTTAAGGAAGCTATCGACTGGTGTAGTCGATAGCTTGGATTTCTTGTACCATTCTCACCTTGTTATCCAAGTCGTGGTTTCTATCTCTCTCTCTTCGTCCTCTTGGACCGCGTCAAAAGTTGAAGACTCCGCCTTCGAGTGTTGAGACGATACTCAGCCTCTGTGCTAGAGTCATTTGGGCCGCTGAGTCACCGCGTTCATCTCACGTGCCTAAGTCAGGCTAACGTGCACCTCGCACGTAACACAGAGAGTCTACACCAATCCACGCCCAAAAAGAACCATACTGATCACATTACTCTCCCCTCTGTTCTTCTTCGCACCGGACAGCTATCGGTTCGAGCTAGAAGACACGTGGGTGGATGAGGTCTTTATTCTGGCAGATTGGAGAAACTTAATTACGAGGCTATCGAAAGGATGGGAGCAACTGATTCTCGCGGTATGTTATTGCGTTACACCCAAACTGGAATACCTATGCCTCACGGACGATATCACAGTCGACCGTGATGCTTTCAGTAAACGTCAGTTTCCTCGCCATTCCCGGCGTGGTCATTACCAATCTTAACAGCAACATAACCAACACAAGCCAGGTTGTTATGCTCACATCTCCCGCACAGATCGCTAGCTGCATGTCAATAGTGGCCAGCGTTGGAAGCATTGTGATAGGTTTAATCCTGATTAATGACTCCAGTCCCGAACAGGATGCAAGATTACCGAGCGCGGTGAGTGAGCAAAAATACCTAGGGCTTTGCTCCTGGCTGAGTATACTTCGGCAGTCGCACTACCTCCGCCAGAAAACCCATCGACATTTTGGCCTGGAACCAATTTTCATTATCTTTGGTCTCCCATGGGGACTGCTGATGTGGGCATAGGTCATCTTCTATAATATATCGAGACTTCTCTGGGCTCATCTATGAATCACTTCTTGGACTGCACGTACAGGATGACCATGTTTTCCATCGCGTTGCTACTGTTTTGCTTCACTATCTCGAACCCGCCAACACGAATATTCGTTGCTGTGACCTCGGTCATGGTGGTTGCCCTAATTAGCTGGTGCAACAGTACCACTTTGGGATTACAGGGGGTATCCAGTAATTGGATGTGGCCTGAAAGCCTGTGACTACATTTTGCATGTGCGCTGCACAACCTCCGCCGTGTGTACCACCCTTTTTTCGAACCGATAGCGCGTTGCGAAAGTCCGCCTTCGGTCCGATACAGTCTCCCTCAGGATGGCAGCTCACAAGCGAACCTTGGTCGTGAGACCACTGCCAGTGATGTTTAATCCCAGGCCCTTATTTCCAACATGTACGCTGCGTTATTGTTCTTGTTATTCGTGCCTGAGCTGTAATGTTTCCACTGAATGTTGATCCGACTTGGATCCGATGGGTCTTCCTTGCTTCAACACTGAGCAAAGCGCATGGCTTCTGAACTCAGGAACGATTTGAACGACTTGTTAAGGGGCAAATATCCAGAAGGTCCCCTAAGACCGCCTAGCTTGAGGTTCGTTACAAGGTGGCAACGCCTAACACTTAAGTTGGCAACAAGATAGTCACAAAGAACAATGACTCTGCTATAAGACTGTCTGAACTTCCTGAGAAGAGTACAGGTGGATTTCAAGACAACTAAGCTAGCGAACCATAGCGCAACTTGTATAGTATTTATAGTAAGTGTTCATCAAGATATGAAGCTGACACATATAGTATGAGTAAGATCACAAAGGATGACTCACACATCAATAAGCGAATGTCTAATCACATCAGTAAGTGAATGAGTAAGTGAATGTCCAAGCATCACAAAGCATGAGTAAGTGCGTGACTAAGCGACACTAAGCATTCAGTAATCACAATGGTAAACATAAGGGGAAATGTCATCCACAACAGTCAGCCATAAATGCGTCAATAAGCAATGGCTCGGCGCTAACACAGGCGCTCCTTGGACTAATCCATCTTGAACACATACCCGAAAGGGGATCAAACCTGGCCCGCTGGAGTGCGTCCCAACGGTAGCCACGGCCCGCTGATATCGGCAGCCTCAGGTCGCTGGTCTTACACCACGCAATCGCTATTTGTCGTCGTTGGTCGTCTTCGGGACACAACTGTCTTCTGCCAATTCCATGGCTTCTTCCAATGTCCCCTGAGTTATGGGTTAGGCCAGATACGTACTGTGACCTGGGACAATCCTTCTGCGTGCCCCCCTGGCTTATTGCTTAGGTCAGATCCCGTGACCTGGGGGTTCGTCACATGACTGTGTCACGTGACCCTCATCCGTCCTGTAATGACCTTCCTGCCAGCATCTGGGGTTCTACCGCGAGTTATCAGGTTACTTACGAGCTGGCGGACTCTGCACGCCTCATCATAGGCTAGGTAACTGTCATCTTCTGCCGCTACAAGTGCACGTACGGCCTCTTCTTCTTCGATCTCTGCTTGATCACATGCCTCCCAGGTATGTGCCTCTGGGTAATCATGGCAATTCTTCCAGTGTTCATGGAGGCATTTGCGCTGTTTGCGGCTTGGAGTAAGGTCTGAGCATAACACGAGTGCAGTCCTGTTCCTATTTTCGGTTTAGTAGTGGGCCCCTTCACAAGCTAGGATACTGGGTAATGTACTATATTCGACCTTGATTGCGAGAGAGTGGGCATTTTAAGTTGTTGCTGTCTACGGCCTTCATGTTGCGCAGCAACTAGCGCAGCAAACAGTGTTATGGAGTCTCACCTTGTGAAGGTATAGAGACTAGTAGAGAGGTTTGTAGAGAGGAGTGCTCAAGTGTGTGTAGAGTGAACAACTTGTATTCTTAGAGGGGCTCTACTCCCCTCATTTATAGGAAAACTGGTCCCTATAGTCCCACCACGTCCGTTTGCATAAAAGTGATGAGTAAAGGTGTCCACAATATTGCGTTTTCAGTGATGCCTGATGTGAAACACCCCAGAAGTCTTCAATATCACCACGTGTGATACTGATAAGACTTGTGCCCTCCATATTGGAGTTGCGCCCACTTTGTGCGTAACGGAGTACCCTAATATGGTAATCATATGTACGATACTACTGTAATGTCGTAACTGCTATAGATAAGATACATATGTACTTATTACATTTCAACACTTCATGCATTTACGACATGAATGCCATACGTTTATGAGCACAGTCATTATGTTCCTAACTGGGATCATGAGACCCCATTCAAAACTCTGAGTCGAACTTACTGGTTCAGTCACGGTGGTCTACTGCCATCCACTGGCATCGCATGGTTGGAACCACCTGGGTGTAACATTTCTACCAAACGTTGTTCCGACTTGGAACTCTTGATGGCCTTGAACCAAATAACAGACCGACGGCAGTTGAATAACTATGGTCAAACACGAAAGACGAACCAAGAGCAAAGGTTTCGCCTTATACTGGAAGGATACAACAGGGATCTTCAAGAGATGATAGGACAGACCACACAAGGATCAACAAGATGAGAGGAACAGGCAAACTAGCCAACACTTCAATTGTTCAAGGTAGATTCCAAGACAACGAAGATAAGGTCTCGTCTATCAAGACAGAGCACCTTATATACACTACAGGGCTGACTCCTAATCTGAGTCCCAAAGAATAACAGGTATCGTACCATATCGTATCGTCCAATCAGCCATCAGGGATAATGACCCAGGCAACATACATGTTATGTGCGAGCAGCACGTGAGCCTGACTTAGGCTACGTAGAGGTGAACGTGGTGACTTAGCAAATCCTCAAGCGTGTAGGCTGAGTAATCGTCTCAACCCTCGAAGGCGGAGTCTGGATGTTCTTCCGAGGCGCAAGCGTAGTTGTGCTTTGGCTAGCTTGCGTTCGCCTATTCACAGGCAGAGATGAGAGAGAAGCCAAGGCCTGGATATTCCGAGTTGTACAAGAAAACCAAGCTATCGACTACACCAGTCGATAGCTTCCTTATAAAGACTATGCTGGGGTCCGCCTTTGTCAGCGAGACCGCCACTATTACTAAGACTACTCCTCTGCTGTGTAATCGTCCATGTCTGCTCAGTAATCGTACAGTAAGATCCTCAGTCATCATCAGTAATCATCCACACTGCCTTAGTAAGTATTAGGGAGCGACTCGTCATCCCCCTTACCATGCTCGACCGCTACATTCCGAGGTCCCCTGGCTTATGGGTTAGGTCAGATACGCGCTGTGACCCGGGACGTTACATCACCCCCTTCACAAGGGTGAGCACCCTCGCTCCACAACCCAATTGGGCACCGTAGTTAGTCCGACATCTGTCTCATGCTCGTCCCTTATCCTCAGGAGGGCGTGTGCCCTTCCCAGCTGTTTTGCCGAATGGCGCGAGCGATCGATGTGCACAAAGATGTCATCTTTGAGCTTCTTGATCGCCGCCTCCAACTCCTTGATGACCTCCTGGGACGTGCGGTAGCGCCTCACCTCAGCTGCAAGGGATATATCCCCGAGCCGGGCCAGGGCTTCATCTACCTGTCGCCGTCCCCGGAAGTCAGCGTGGAGGTACTGCAGCTCCTCGCGAGTGTACTCAGCTGCGGGCCCCATGTCCCAACATGGCTCAGCGTGTATGTCCCCGCGGTATATTGGTGAGCACCGCCCCATCGTCCCAAAAACTTCTGAGTTGTCAAGCATCCGAACCTGCACGTATCTGGCGGGGATGCGACTTCCCTCGTGTTCGATCACCATGGGCACCCAGTTCATCCTGTTGTTGAGGACGAAGCCACTGGGGGTAGGCGATAAGGTACGGACAGGGTGCCTCGGTGCGTATTGATGGGTGAGGGGTCGCGTGCCTCTGCGTATGAGGGGAGTCCCCGCATAGCGTATCCCGTTTCTGCTGTCGGGCCATAAACGACAGCAACTGGTGGTGATCGGTCTTCGTCATCCACAGCTTGTTCGGTAATGTTGTCTTCTTCTTCATTGTTGATTCGAGGGGGGATGCGCATAGGGGCACAGTGACAATAGCTTTGGGGGTTGTCGCACCGGGTACAGATGACGTGGGCGTCATGGTAGGAGCCATCGGAGGACTCGTCACTGTCGTAACGATCGACAGCGGTGGTGGACGTGAAGGCGGTGGAGGGCTGGAGGATACTTGCCTCATCAGCCGCTGTATCCTCATCCGTCTCTCCGTCGCCATCATCTTCGTCACCTGATCCAATCGCCATGAGGTCATCACCTCCTTCAACAACCCGTACTCCTTCCTCATCTGTCTCCACTCTTCTGCTTGCGGGTGTGGGGAATCGCCGGCGAGCTTCAGCCAGGTCCCGCTCTTGTTGTTCTCGTTCGTCTTGGTCTTGTTCAGCGACTGCTCTGACATGTTCGATGGCAGAACAGAAGGGGTCGTCCACGTTGTTGGTGGAGTCGTACGTGGGGAGTGTGGCGATGTCGGGAATGTCGTTGATGTTAATGATGGTGAGTGGGACATTGTCACGAATGTGCCATCGCGGTCATGTGACATTCGACGCACGTGCAAGAGTGCGGTGCCTGCGAAGGCATGTAAACAATATCGTGCCGCGAGACATCGCGTGATAAGAATATGTTCGGGTATCACGTGACTGATGCGAGTTCCAGTCATGTGACCGGGTCGGGCTTATGCCCATGCCGGCTTATCAGAAGCCGAGGTCGTTCCAGGCCCTTATCTTGGGGTTCTGATGGATATTTCTGATGGACTAGCCACATTGAGTTTATCTCTGACTTGTGTGAGTCATTATGACTCTTATCACTGATTGCCCTTAGGGCTGTTCGCCTCATGTAGTGGGGCCGTGGCGCATCATTGATGGACTGATGTTATTGGAGGATAAGCCGTATGCTTATCTCTCTTATCATAGTTTAGCTTGGGACTCAGGTTGAAACCCAGTCCCTGGAGCAGTATATAGGTAGCAGCTTTGGGCAGTACGGTCCTTAGCTTTGTATTCTCATACCACCTCACGACTAGCATGGTTGGTCCCTGTTAATTGCATTGCTATCCACTCCTTGTCTGCTTGTCTTGTTGTTCCTTTGTGAACCTATCTATAGAGGCCTCATTGTTTGGTCCTCTCTTGTCATCATTCGGCTATTCCAGGCGTCATTCGGAGTAGCGTCGACTCTCGTCGTACGACACGCGTTCCAGTCTGCAGGTCAAGGCAGCACTGAAGGTAGCGTTGGGTCAAAACGTTACAGACATGAGCCATTGTATGAGGGGGCGATGGTGTAGGTTGTTCTGTAAAGGCTGCTTTTAAGTGTATTTCAGCCCGCGGGTTATTGTGTTTGAACTTCCTTATCTCCTCCTCCGCGTGGACATCATCCCACGAGACCCACTGGTTATCCGAGTCGGCGTATCCCTTCCACTTGATCAGGTACTGTAGCTTGCGCCCACATCCTCGTCGTCTTGAGTCTAGTACCTTTTCGACCTTGTATTCTTCCACGTTATCTATCAATTCTGGTGGCGGGCGCTGATAGTTTGCGCCATGAGTCGTCATTTCTTTGTATGGTGTGAGAAGATCTGTGTGGAACACATCATGGATGCTCCACTGTGTGGGAAGTTCCAGTCGGTAATTGACGGGGGACATCACCTGGGTCACCGTGAATGGACCGTGTCTTCTGGGCGCAAGTTTCGTGGTTGGCTGATTGGTGCGCAAGTGGCGCCCCTCGAGCCAGACCTTATCTCCCACCTGATATTTTGGTGTGTCACGGTTTTTAACCCATGACTGTTGCGCCTTCTTCATTTGTCCTTGCGCTTGTTGTCTTATCTCTTTCAATTGTTTCAGTCTTGCCTCGACTTGTGGTATCAGCGATAGCTTATCTGTCCAATTAGCGCGTGGGTGATATCCCATTAGCAGCCTAAATGGTGATTCACGTGTGGACTCATTGGTCCAGTTGTTATGTGCAAATTCTGCTAATGCGAGGTATTCGGCCCAGTTGTCCTGTCTTTCATTGACCCAGAATCGGAGATATTGTTCCAACCATTGGTTGTTGTGTTCCGATTGTCTGTCAGTTCGAGGATGGTAGGCCGTTGAGATGTTTTGTTGTATTCCCAAGATCTGACATAGTTCTCGTGTGAACTTGGACGCGAATCGGGGGTCTCGGTTGCTGATGATTTTTGAGGGTAGTCCAAACCGGGCAACCATGTGTTTGGCGTAGAGAATTGCCGTCTCTTCTCCTGATATTTCTTCATTGCATGGTATAAATATTGATGCCTTTGAACAGTCGTGGTCAGTGACTGTTAGGATGGAGTCATATCCTCGCGATGTGGGGAGTTTCGTGATAAAGTCCAATGCTACTACTTCAAATGGTGTTGCTTCTGGCTTTGGAAATATTGGTTGTAGTGGCGCCTTTGTCTTATGTGTGTTGACCTTGCATCGCTGACAATCGGCGCATCCTTGTATGTATTCCGCTATGTCGTTCTTCATTGTCGGCCACCAGTAGTAATGCTCTATTAGTTGAGTTGTTCGATTTATTCCTGGGTGTCCGTGAATTGGAGGATCGTGATGTGTGCAGATTACTTCTCTTATTTCGTCTCGGTCTCCTGTGATTACCAGTCTCTGTCCCTGGTACCACCATAGGCCGTTGCTCTTCATTAGTTTGTGAGGGTCGACCCATTTGCGTATCTTTTGTTCGTCTTGTGGCTTCGTTGTGTTGATGCTTCGTACGAACAGTTTGTTAGGTAAGACCGTAACGTCCTTGTTGTCTTTCTCGCCCTGGTCGTAATCGGGGCGTCTTGACAAGGCATTGGCTCTGCTGTTGGTGGTTCCCTTTATGTGATGTATCTCGAAGTTGTATTCGGCTAGTTCCAAGACTTCTCTGGCTATCCTTCTGCTGATCTTCTGGGGGTCCTGCCAGTACCGAAGGTTGAGATGGTCAGAGAATATGCGTACTTTGTGTGGTGATCCGGCCAACAAGTGTCTCCAGTTTCGAAGCACTTTTACTATGGCCAGTAGTTCGAGATTGTAGATGTTGTAATTGCGTTCGGCAGCGTTGAGCATTGCTGAGTAGTATCCCACTGGATGTCGTTTTCCGTCTTGTTTCTTTTGTAGTAGTACCGCTCCTACTGCAAATCCGGACGCATCTACTTCTAGATCAAATTGTTGGGTTTGGTCAGCGTGTGCAAGAATGGGTTCCGTGGTAACCCTTCGTTTAAGCATGTCAAACGCTGTTTGTTGTCGTTTTCCCCACTGCCAGGGTTCGTCTTTGTGTGTTAGTTCGTTTAAGGGTTTGGCGATGGCGGCGAAGCCTTTGATGAACTGCCGGTAGAAATTGCAAAAACCCAAAAATGATCGTACTTCTTTTACCGACGATGGGGATTGCCAGTCGCAAACGCCTGAAATTTTAACGGGGTCCATACGTGTCACCCCCTCTTCAAGGATTACCCCCAGGTAATCGATACTAGGGGCATTGAAAATGCATTTTTCTGGTTTGAAGAATAGATCGTGTTCTTGAGTGACCGCCAGGACGTCACAGACTGCCTCCTGATGTTTTTCAATGGAGTGCTGTTGTCGTTTTGTGGCGATGGTGATGTCGTCCATATAGACTCGGATTGTGGTTCCTGTGGCTTCGTGTTTTGCGATGGTTGGACGGTAAATTTCGTTCATGAAGCTCTGGAACGTGGCTGGTGAGTTGCACAATCCGAAGTACATGACAGTTGGTTCAAAGAGTCCGCGGCGTGTTTTAAATGTGGCTTTGTGTTCGTCGCCTTCTTTGATTCGTATGTTGTTGTAACCCTGACGGACGTCCAATTTGCTAAAGATCTGTGCTCCTCCGAGATCCCTAATTAGGTCGTCTATGAGGGGGAGCGGGTATTGGTTTCGTATTGTCCAGTTGTTAATCCGTCGGTAGTCCTGTACGGGTCGTAGCTTCCCGTCCTTCTTTTTGATAAAAAAGAAGGAAGATGCGTACAGGGACTTTGAGGGGCGAATGTACCCCTTTTCCACTTGTTTGTCGATAAATTCATCTAATGCTGCGTCTTCCACTCTTGTCATTGGGTATATTTTGCAATCGATGATGTCTGGTGCTCCCTTCTTGAAGTCTATGGCGTGGTCGCAACTTCGTTTTGGTGGGAATCTTTTTGCTTCTTCTTCGCTGAATACCTTCGCAAAGCGTTGGTATTCTTGTGGTATGCTGACTTTTTTGATGTATTGTTTGGCATCGACTGCGAGTTCTACCACGGATCATCGCCCATATACTTGTTCGTCCAGGGCGGTCACTATTTGTTCCTTTGTTTCTGTGGTGAACATCCGTGACACTCTTTTGTCGTTCTCTTCTTCGTTTAGTAGTCATGCCAGTACCGCCCTTTTGTTGTTTGGGTTGACTGATCGTAGTACTATGGGGAGTTGTTTTTCGTCGATAGTGGCGTGACGCCAGCTAAATCTTGGCTCGTAGGTTGCGAGCCATGGATATCCCAGTAGTATGTCTTCTTTTCCGATGTCGGTAATGAGGAATCGCATTTCTCTTGTAGTTCCTCCTGTTTCCACGTTAAGCGTGAGGTAGTGGGTAATCTGCCCCGCTTTATTAGTGGTATCGTCGATGTTATAGATGTTTTTGGGCTTATCTAGTGCCCATTGCCCCAATCCCATCCGTTTGACAAAGTTTGGATGTATGAAGTTGTCAGTGGCTCCAGAGTCCACTAATGCTTTGATGTCGGCCATGTTGTAACTTGCGCGAATTGAAACTGGTACTCTCATAGATCGGTAGCGCATAATGTACACAGAGTTACAACGTATTGCCCTTACCCAGGCCGCCGGGTTTAGGCGTTTCCAAAATCCTGCCCCATCAACTGTTGCAGGACCAGGTCCTTTACTTCTTCGTCGTCGCCGGCTACTCCTCACAACCATTCCGCCGCCTTTTCTTCTTTAGTTGGCGCTGTTTCTGTGGTTCGTGTTTGTATTTCGCGACGTCGCTGGGGTTGTCTGCAGTCGCGGCTGATATGCCCCATCTTCTGGCAGTTGTAACACTGCGTTTGACTGTGGTCTCGTTGAACTGTCTTTGTATAAATCCTCCGCGTGGTGGAAATGGTGGTCGCGGTGGATTGGTATTCCTGTGGTGATTTGCCACAATATCTTCAGCTCCTGCTAACCGTCCTCGTACTCGATCTGCGGATGTGTCCATTCGATCGTCACTCTGGAGTGGTGCGAGTAACTTAGCTAGTGCTCCTCCTGGAGCTCGTCCTGGTTTGAAGGCGTCAAGGTTGCCTCTAACCATTTGCATGTGAATCCATTTTTGTTGCCTTTTTAGGGCGGATTCCCTCCATTCTTTGTAGTTCCGAGGATCGTCATGTTGGTACATGGTTTCATATAAGGCCCTCAGTAGTCCTCTTGTGAAATATTTGAGCGTTTGCTCGGCATTGATATTGTACCCTGTGTGTCGAACAAGTTGTTCGAATTGGGCGATGTAGTCGTCGATCTTCCCATCTTTCATGTGTATGCCAGCGTCAAGCTGGGCTTGGGCTCGTTCTTTACTGAGAACGTCGCCAAATTGTCTCTGGAAGGCGTGTAGTAAGTTCTCCCACAACCTATTGTCAAATTGGTTGGTTCCCGTGGCGACTTCGTTGACGAGCCATTGGCTAGCGGACATCACCCATTGGTTAACCGTGTTTCCCTGAATGTAGGTGAGAAAAAGCATAGCTTTTTGGTATTTGTTTCTCATTGCTGAGTGGTTCGTGTTGACTCCCACGTAGACTTCCCACTGGAGGATGAATGCCTCTGCCTGGGATCGGGCTCCTGTGAATGTAGGCGGTGGATTACCAATAAATTTGTCGTTATTTCCTCCTCCTGGTGGTGCATTAGGCACGGCCACTGGTGGTCCTTGTGGTGGGCCTCCTCTGCCTTGTGGCCATCCACCATTGGGTGGTCCTCCTCCTGGTGGTCCCCCTCCTGGTGGTCTCCTCAGGGGTGGGATTGGTCTGTTGTCTGGTGATGGTACTTGGTTTCGGTTGAGCCTGAATTCATAGAACATCTCTGTTCCTTCAGGAATACTTGGTGCGTCAGGGATGTCTGGTCCCATTGCTCGATTGGCGGCTTGCATATCTTCTGGTTGTATTTCTTGAACATGGCCAGTCTGCTTGTTTATGACGAGCCGGGGTGGCGATACTTCTGTCTGAGTAGCCATATAGCTGAGAGGTATTCCCCTGATTGGTTTGGGGATGTGTAACTCAGCTGTTTGTACTGCGAGTGCGTCTACTTCTGGGGAGTTCACTACGATTTCTTCAGGCTCGACAGCTTCGCTATGTGGGGTTGGTGATCGTTTGCTAGTATGGCTTGATGCCGCTGGGGTGTCCTCTCGTAATTGGAATTCGGTCCTTGGTGGTTCTGATTCGAGGTCGTGGTCGTTTTGACCGTCTATGGGTCCTTGATTGATGATCGGTCATGCCTCTGTCAGCGGTATGTTGATGTTTAAATCGTCGGCCGCTGGTTGCGTTGCTTCAAAGTAATTGTTGGTGTTGCTCCACCTGAGTTCAACCCAGCAACAACATTCTCGGTTGAAGACTACTGGGTGAAATCTTTGCGCAGTAGCTGCTTCTGCGTAATATCCTGTGTTGTTTTTGTCGGATCTCCTTGTGTCCGGTACGTATCGCCACCTAACTCGTCCTATGAGGTAGCGAGTGGGGGCGTCCCGTTCTCTTGATTCGATCCGGTAGGGATGAAAGTCCCAACCGTCTTTGGTGTTGACAGTTGCCACGGCGTTCGATGTTTTGAGAGCTTGGTTTTAATGTTACGTGCGAGCAGCATGTGAGCCTGACTTAGGCTACGTAGAGGTGAACGCGGTGACTTAGCAAATCCTCAAGCGCGTAGGCTGAGTAATCGTCTCAACGCTCGAAGGCGGAGTCTGGACGTTCTTCCAAGGCGCAAGTGTAGTTGTGCTTTGGCTAGCTTGCGTTCGCCTATTCACAGGCAGAGATGAGAGAGAAGCCAAGGCCTGGATATTCCGAGTTGTACAAGAAAACCAAGCTATCGACTACACCAGTCGATAGCTTCCTTATAAAGACTATGCTGGGGTCCGCCTTTGTCAGCGAGACCGCCACTATTACTAAGACTACTCCTCTGCTGTGTAATCGTCCATGTCTGCTCAGTAATCGTACAGTAAGATCCTCAGTCATCATCAGTAATCGTCCACACTGCCTTAGTAAGTATTAGGGAGCAACTTGTCATCCCCCTTACCATGCTCGACCGCTACATTCTGAGGTCCCCTGGCTTATGGGTTAGGTCAGATACACGCTGTGACCTGGGACGTTACAATACAGTACATGAGGCATAAGGCCCCACTATGAGTCAGAGATAACAAAGTATATGACTCACTATCGTCCAGTAAGAATACGGTGCAACATCAGCGCATGATAAGTACAGCCATCAGGCAACATCAGAATGTTCCAATCAGAAAGAACCCAAACAGGACAAAGCCTAACCGAGTTGGGAATCCCGCATCCAACTATACCCTCTCAGGAATTATATCTCGACCTGAGGAAACTGTTCCCCCGTGACTTATCCTTTAGACCAGCTCCACGTGGTCTGGGGGTTGCTGATCACATGATTAATCATGTGAGTCAGACTTACACATTCCTAAACGAATAATATCACCAGTGTTGTTGTCCACAATGAAATGATCATTGGTACTCAACATTTGCGCGACCTCATATGTCTCATCTGCATCTAATCTCAGAGACTCTTCATCTTCTTCTTCAGTGAACCGCACTTCAGGGGGGTCTTCAGCCTTCACAGGCAACGCAAATCGTACTTTCATCGGCTTGGTGACACCACTGGCCATGACACGTGATCCGCACGTGACACCAGGCCCGTGATTTTGGTGTCTCTTCATTGTCGTTCAGACTGAGAACCAATTAATTTGCCACTTCTCTACTCCCGCCAGGGGATCAGGACTGATCAGAGCGTCAACAAGTGCGTATTCCAAACGCAGCTCCTCTTCAAGCTAAGGGCAAAGAAGAGCGAGAACGCATCTCCGCGCCATCAGCCTGAGGAAGTCCTTCGCCAACGACACAACACAGCAATGGGACGAAAGGAGCCCCGGAATCTGTCACTGCATTCCTCATACCTGATGGACAAAATAAGAGAAAGATTGCGTCCCTTCTCGTGTCGAAGCTGCCTCCTATCATTGTAAAAGGTGGGAACAGCAACCTGTGGGCGTGACATCTTTTGTTTGATGCCTTGGTCCTCAATTCCCTCATTCCGACCTCATTGACTCACACTATTGATCATTCGGAACTGTATCCTACTGTTTCTAGAGCGTGATCTTCGGCTTTGCAGTAGTTTGTATTTTTCCTGTATGCAGTCGAAATTCTCGAAGCCTTCCGCTGCACTCGCTGGAAGTTTAAGCTAACATCGGGAAAACCCCTATGTGCAAATCCCAATTTAATTAGCACTAATTCAATAATTGCACTAAGAAATTGCAAATACTGGATATTGCCCATTTTCTCATCGACGGTCTAAGAATCTATTCAATTTACTACAAATTTTCGCTAAGAATATTCAAATTGTGGTGCATGTGTCTATTGAGGAATGGATTAACATAGAAGTTCCGGCATTCGTCCAGCATGGTTTGGCTCTCCCATTCCTGGACAGGTCCAAAAACCAGGAATAAATGTACACTTCTGCACACCTCTGACAGAGGTATGACACTTGCCACTCGATGGTTGTTTCGATAACTCCTTGATATCTGGTACATTCCGTGGCTCACATCAGGCATAGTGAGGGGTGAAAACCACTCTACATATGCTAGATCCATGGGAGGAGCCAGGCGCAACCTAAGAAAGACTGAGGAAATTGCTGATTTGGGGAGTTGGAACACGACTCAGATCTGAGTGACGCAAATTCTACTTCCATTCTTCACCAACACAGTATCAAATCGCCCCGGAAGAGTGTGGCCACGACAGCTGCGCACTTCTGGTCAGATGTGTGCCACATCGACAGTTCCTGCATTCGGGTCTTCAGGATCAATAAATTTGACCTTGTGAAATACAGAAACCCTTTGGAATGGAAGCAAAGTATTGTTAGCACACCTTTGAGCCACCGCAGTTGATAGTCCAGGGTAATTATGGTGAACAACAAAGTCGGCAACATCAGCAAAACTGCACTTGCTTAATGCATCTTATTTCACTTATTTTGACGTTTGGGAGCATTTGGGAGTGATTAAGTGATCGCTTAACCGATAATTCAGGCACAGTTACCATATTAGGCGAAATCAAGCGAAATAAGACGACTTTAAGCAGGTGCAGTTTTGCTGATGAAGCACATCTTGGAAGTCAATCACTCCATGTCTGTTGAATAGACCTTCGAAGTTTATTCCGGTTTCTGATGGATTCCTTGTCAAAATGGGGTGTAGCATCCAATTCTGATTGGGGAAAACCAATGGAGTTGTTGGTAATACAGATTGGCGTCCACCTTTGCACCACTCGATAAACACCGTGTGCTGCCATATTGCCTCTAGGCGCTCTAGCCAAGTCGTCATTTGCTTGTCTTCATTTTTAAAATTTGTGGCTTGGAACACTTTCTTGGTGAAGTCAATGTGAAGGCGTTCTGATTGCTCAGTGTTATAATTATCTGCAGTACCAAAAAGTCAGATAGATCTGGTGTAATGGAGGAGGCTATGGAGCTTAGGAATGTTATTGAAGTGTTGCTGGACTCCAAGTTTGATAAGAACATCTTTGTTCTTGTGAAATTGGGTCAGGGCAGCTTCCATTGCGTTGAGACTTTCTATGATGTGCACTGGATATTGAGAAAGATATATAAAGTCAAGTATTGCCTGCACAAATTTGGCCAAGCATGCTGAAGACTGAACACCTGGAAGAGTTAGATCCACCATGTGTAGCGTTATCACCTAACGCTTGTTCGACTTGAACAGATCTGCGTCGTGACGTTTGAGTATATGGATGAATCTTGATATCACTGGCAACTTAGCTAGTTGCTCCGCCACTAGGTCAATTTGAATGGACACTATGGTACCCAAAGGGCAAGCTTCAATCTATAGATTGGAAGGAGATAAGATGAGGATGGTGATGATTCAAGAAGACCAAGCTGACGAGCTATGGTCTTCCTACTACAGTTTATATACAGTTCCGCGCTGGCTTTAAAGCACAGCTAGAAGTTGAACCCTACTATCGCTATCCTAGTATCGAGTCACAAGTAAGTCCTAAAAATACCTGAAACACCGGCAAACCCAAGTACCGGCGACGTGTAAGTGTCCATGACTAATGTAGGCTTACTATCATAGTCATAACCATATAGTAAGCGTCCTGAACTCCGAGACCTCATAATGATGCTGAGATATTAGTCTGTACGATGTCAAACCGTGACACCATGACTCCGAGTAGGACACAAGAGACATCTTTGTGTTCTTGACCTGTGAGCTGTTTGAGCCATGTGAACCCATTTTGAAAGTGTTGGGCATTGTGATTTGGCGGTAGAGAGCCACAGCACGCGTCAATCTTGTCTGATTCAAGCTGGGCTACCCAGCGGATGACGTGCTTCAATATTCCTTGATGCAATTGATGTAAGATGTCTGGTGTGATTGAAATAAATATATTGGAAAAGGGAAGACGTTCCCAGAATGGATGATAAGTAGGTTTGAGACTAGCATTGTGACAGGCCGCATGAAAAGCCGTTGGATCTCCATTGGACAAGGAAAAGGCATTGACTGCTGCTGCAAAGTTGCGTGAAGGAAACCTCATATTGTAGTGTTTCCACTAAACGCTGATCTGACTTGGATCTGTGGGCTTTCCTTGATCAACACTTAAGCCAAGCGCACAGCTTGCAACCTAGACAATAACTCATAAAGGGTGAATAACCTCAGAAGGTCCCCTTATAAGGCCAAACAATGGTGATAGCCTAACACACAAGTTGGCAACAAGATGAAAAGATAGTCACACAGACCAATGACTCTGCTATAAGAATGCTTTGCTAGTCCCTGGGAGGAATACAGGTGGAAGTCAAAACAACTAAGCTAACGACTACTGGCGAAACCTGCCAAGTATATATAGTACTCCAAACCAGTAATGAAACTGAGCTCGAACTATAAACGAGATAACACCTATGACCTTATCTGCCAATAGGAACAGTCCATCAAGCCACAGGGGCTTATCATGAAACATACAGTACATGAGGCATAAGGCCCCACATGAGTCAGAGATAACACAACCATGAGTCAGAGATAAGAACACCATATGACTCACAATCCAAGATAACAAGATAACAAATGTCTCAGCGCAACATCAGCGCATCAGAATACCTTCCATCAGAATTGACCCATAAAGGGAATTGTCCAGACCTTCGGCTATTGGGAATTCTGCATCCGATCTCATGCCTACCATGGTCTTCCATAACCTTCCATCCTAACCAAACCAAAGTCCCATGACTTATAGATTAGGTCAGATACAAGGCATGACCCGGGACTACACGTGATCAGATCACGTGACCTTCATCCTTCCTGCAATACTTGTGCCAGCATCTGGGGACGACTCATGAATGAGCATTCCACTCACTATCTGGCGTATGCACAACGCTTCATCTTCCTCCACATAGTAGTCTTCTTCTTCCACCTCTGGCCATCTATTGGCCTGGGCCCATACAAGAGCGTGTACCTCCTCTTCTTCGTCACAATACTCTGGTTGTCCAGCTACCCATATGTGCTCTTCAGGGTAGTCTTGGCAATTCTTCCAGTGTTCATGTCTACACTTGCGATGTTTGGTGGTGGTGGAGGGTTGAATGATGTCGCCACGCGACACATATTGCTTCCAATTTGATCTTGTGGGACCAAGCACTTTGGACATCTTCCATTTAGAGTACACGTGACCAGTGTTTGTTCCGGATAGTTGCCAATAAACGTCACGAGAATGGGATGACTGTAGCGTTATCACCTAACGCTGGTTCGACTTGAACCTGTCTATGACGCGACGTCCTAGGATAAGGATGAATGTTGGTTCTACACTGGCAACTTAGCTAAGTTGCACGGCCACTAGGTCTTGGAACACTAGGGTACCCAAAGGGTAAGCTTCAATCGATAGATTGGAAGAAGATGAGAAGATGATAAGAAGACAAGACGACAATGGTGAAGATTCAAGAAGACCAAGCTAGAGAGCCTTGGTCTTTACTACACGACTTATATACAGTTACACGCTGGCTTTAAAGCGCAGCTAGAATACCAAACCCTAGTACAACGATCCTAGTAATGAGTCACTGTCTATCCTGAAACACTGGCGAACCCAAGTGCCGGCGACGCGTAAGTGTCCATGACTAATGTGTGCTTACTATCATAGTCATAACCATATAGTAAGCGTCCCAAACTCCGAGATCTCATAATTGTGCTGATAAGTAGTCCATAACATGTCAAACCGTGACAATGACAGCGATACCAAATCCCGTTGCCGGTGGCCATTGCAATGCCAGTCTCACCATAAGACTTGATTGGTGAGAGAACCTTATGCATACATGAATGGAAGAGGTTTGCGAGAGCCCGTCGGCATGCAGCCTTGTTTTTAATACCCTTGAGCCATGTTGTTGGAATATAACCCAAGAGCAATTGCACATGCTCATTTGGTTTGCTACAAATGGCCTTGGGAATGTTGCCGATCAACATGTAGATGGGGTAGGCACTCTTGTTTCGAAAGTGAGTGAGCTGAGTCTTGTCTGATGAAATGATGACTGGTACTACTGTCACGCCTGATCTGTGTGACTCAAGGGATCGCTGGAGGTAATGTGAGTACCTGAGAAAGTAGACCAGTGGCTATTTTGTACGTACCTGCACTGACCACCACCATTCACTGGTGTACATTTCGCTGAAAACCTGCATGGTGTGTCCCACATCTTGAAAATGACATTCTGGTGCGAATGTGAGGTGCTTTGAAATCTTGGATCGCCAAAGAGAACACGGAGGCAGGGAATGATTTCCCAAAAGTGAAAGTTGTAGGACTCCCCACTGATTTGAACCTCCTCGCACTTGAACTTAGGTCGACCTGGCATCTCTTTGTCAATGATGCGGTTAAGCTCCTTTGTGGTGTGGTACGAGAGTCCCAGGCTTTCAACCACCTATCACAAAACATTGTTAGCCACCAATCCATTTCACGCAGAATGAAATACTTACGCCATCAATGGCTAGCAGTTCAGTCACTGAAGTCAAAGACGGACCCCTGTTCTTTGCCCATCGAGCAAATTCCCAATTGCACTGCAACTGAAATGGGTGCCAAATATGGGCTGTGCCTAGGTCATCATGTAATGCCTGATAAGTTGGCACACTCTGACCCATGTCAGAAATGGGGGTTCCAGCCATGCCCTGGAAGCACTCAATGAATGGCGCCCTGTCTTGTTGAACATGATCAGGTGTTTCAGCACTTGGGGGCATGCCAGCATCGGCTGGGTCGATGTCCATATGGTATTCATCACCTCCGTGTCTGTCAAATTGGTGAAGATCATTTGCATCTAGAAACAATGTCAATGGACTAGCGTGATCAAGCCAACGAAGGGACTCACTTGTAATTCCGTCCTCTGGGCTAGGAACCATGGTGTGGTTCTGCGATATGGCGGGGCGCCGGTCCAGATGGGTTTCATAGATGGCACGACAGATGGCGCATTTTGTCGTGCTAAGGTGGCACGCATATCCAGCATGACTGAATTGGCAATTGCAGCCACCACATGTAATGGGACTCATTGAAAAAAAAGTTAGTCTGATCGGAAGCACTAGGAATAGTGACAAGGATGGAATGGCTACGTGGTAGTTGGGGTACAAGTCAACGACACAGTAAAGGAAGCTAAGTGTGATAAAAAAAAAATATAAGATGTGTGGACACACCTGGACAAATTCCCATCTGACCCAGTCCCTCATTTTTTTACCCACATCACATCCCACACCGTTCTCTTCCAAATACATACCCCAGTCATCATCTTGCCAAACGAGCATGGCACCACGCACATGGCAGCAGCACATCACTGGAAACACGGTGTCAGTGGCAGGCACCACTGACACCTCAACTCATGCTGTGAGCTCAAAAAAAAAGGGAAAGGGTGTCAATACACACCATCAGCTGCCTAAGCTGGTGATTAGGAGGCCATGTGGACCAGTGGCAGCGTCGCAAGGTAAGCCTGTTTGTTATCATATTAATTCAAAGTGATATGATGACTTACATGTTTCATAGTCTCTGGAAAGCATGCCTTGTCACCAGATGAGGGCCTGACCACCAGTAGCGAGAGCCGTGCGACAGCAGGATACCCCCACCCTACAAAGTGGGTGAAAGCGAGCAGTGAGATCAATCAAATTCATTTTCATGAAAGGCGGAACTACTTACTCTGAATATTAGGGTTTGAAGAAACCCATCCACCGGGTCTTGAGCTCGAGCTGACGGATAGTGAAGATGCCACCATGGGTTCTTTGGGCACAGAGGGCAATGCTCCACCAAATCACATGAGAAAGCTGAAGCAAAGTGCATTTGTTTGTTTGTTTGTTTGTTTGGCCCACTCACTCATCGCAACGCGACTGGTAACTTTTCCACTAGCAGAGACTCTCATTCTGGAGGACAATGACAACAATTCCTCCTTAGACAACCATTGCTCCCATTCCAGTGAATCAGAAGATTTGGCCAAAACCTCTTGGTACTCTGAAGATGAGGAGGAATACACCGATGGGTTAGTTGGGTTCTCGCAGGCAGACAAATATGCTGAGAAGATGGCACTTGAGGTGAACATATGTCATCTTCAGATATTCAGGTAATGACTTCAGGAGGTCGTTTAGAGACCTTCTTGACTGGCCACTGCCATGGAGGACCTGGCCAGGATCAATGGACAGCGTCATGCCACCTCTCACAGGGCGCCACTGCCACCGACACCCTCAACTCATGAAATTGTCGCACATCATGCTGACAGCGGCGATCGTGGTCACCAGCGTGGCTTCACAGGTGCATCCACATACTAGTAACATCTACAAAGTCACCGTGTCATGTTATTTGAGCAGCAATGCATGAGGTTGGCACAGAATATGAGCACCATCAAACAGCCACCTCAGAATTCTCAGGTACGTCTACATTACTTCACAGATGCACATTAGTCTAAGAGTCAATGCAGACACCATCCTGGAAGATCTACAAGTGATGCACAGTCAACCCCAAGGCCATTCTAGGAGTCGACAAGCTGCTTCAGGACACCCTGAAGTTTCCACTTCGGGAATCACAGGTGAGTTTTCTATATCTATTAGTCAATGGTACTGACAATACGCATGAATAAACCAACGTAGGTACTACTTCTGAGGGTCAAAGCTGACAAGGTCTATGTGCATATTCCAAAGGTCCCCGTGGTCCCTGTGGACGTTCCGAGGGCTGACGAAGTGCACTGGTGCCTTCTGAAGGACTACAAAGTGCACGTACATCTTCTGAAGGCCAGTGAAGCGCTCGCCTACCTGAGGGTCAATGAAGTGCATGCATGCCTTCTGAGGACTCTCAAGCTCCTACCTTGGGGTTTACAGGTAAGCTGATACGTCTATCATTCAAGTAATACATACATAGTACATTAAAATATCGACATAGGCTCCAATTTCAATGGTCAACGAGCAACGGTCACACACTCGACAGTTGCAGGTGAGTCGACACTCTTGTACCCAACCATGCCTTGCTTGTATAGTAACACGGCAATGCAGCCATTACGCCCATAGTTTTGGATGATCACAGGCACCAAGGAAGCACCAATGTCCCATGCTGCTGGACCCAGGATAGTAACTTGTGTTCCAACTCACCTTCCGGGAAGATGCGACTCAAGGATCAGACACCAATTATCCAGGCAACAGTCATGAAGGTGTTCAACCTTTTGCATGCATCCCTTGTGCTGGAACATGCATTCCCAGATGTGTTGCTCACCAACAAGTTTCTCCAGGATGCACTTTCCACTGCGGCACTCAAAGTTCCCAATGCAGAGGATGTACATGTCTGCATCCACACTGATCATGCCTACTTTATACAGATGGCTACTCTTGTATGTATCGTCTGTTATTCCTTGAAACCAACTCATGCAAACTATATTCAGCCCCATGCGCAGATCAGTGTCTTTTGTGCGGAAGTTAAGGAGCGCTGTGTGGCAACCATTGCACACTTGATGAGTGCCTCTAACACACCAAACATGATTGTGGATATTGTTGAAAAGTTACAAATGGACTTCAATTATATTTTCCCCAGGTGTTTGAATAGTGCGAATGTGAGTCTTCCGCAACGTGTTAAAGTCAACCTTACACCTGTTCCACATCATAACAATGTCCTTATTGGTTCACCAAACATCAGCCAGCCATACCATAGCACCATTATCATCTCAATCATCTGTGAACTCTTCTTTGTCAGAAATTCAACATTTGTTGCACGACACCAGGCTCAGTTCCCATCTTGCAAGGGAACTGATGGAGAAATTACTTGGGAGGTTTCAAAGGCAATGGTCGCATTGGTATCAACCGGGGTACATTTTTCTGTTTTATTGCCATTTATAGTAGTGATATTCGTAAACATGCTACTAGTACTACGCAGCCCTCCAAGAGTGGAGCACAGGCGAGAGGAAGCAACACAATTTCACAGCAAACACATATCTAGAGGCGTACACTACACATATTGCATCTCTAAACACTATCGAGAGCAAGCGCAACATGTCCTACCATAGCATGATGGCGGAGATTTACCAGCTTGCTCTGTAAGTTCCTATTTTCATCCCTGAACTATTTTCACTGATTATTCTCAGCAATGGCAACTCAAACCCGGCCCAAGTTCCTTCAGTGCCTTCAATTGATCTCAGTGCCCTGGAGGATTGAGTGGTGTGCGTCCACCTGCCAATTGTAAGCACCCTGTTACTCTGTCTCAGCTTGGACATTAATTTGTGCGCAGATACCTGAGAAATTGGCTGACAGTATCTTAGTTTAACATGGTTTTAATTCATCCTTATCACTCATTTAACTGCTTGTTTTCCATACATTAGCCTCATTTTTAACCAATGATGAGAAAGTTTAATGTTAAATTAGTGCAAATTTAAGACATTTGCATGGTTAGTGCTCAAGGGGGGTCGGAAATTTTAAAAATTGCATGGGGTCGCCAAATTTTTTTAAGGCATCCAGCTGCACCCCCCCCCCCCCCTCCCCCCAAAAAAGGAAACTGTATGACAAATATTGAATTTCTCGGAAAAACAAAAACAAAAACATATATATCAGCATATGGACAGGAAACTTCTAATGACACTGGCACTTTGGGGGTCAGACATGGTTTGGGCAACGCCAGTTACAGGGGGCTACCTCAAAATTAAGGCATTCGAGATGAAACTAGGGACTATTGAGAAGCAGTTGTAGGCAGAGCATAAAAAATACTCACCCACAACGTCTCACAGCCCCAATACCCACACTGGACAGCTATGTTGTTGTTCCTCGACTCGCTTTCCATGGGACTTCCACAAAGACATGCTGTGAGTTCGACCATGTCCCTTGTTCGACGTATACGGCCGCATCGTGTTGACTGCACTTCGATCATGAATTCTGTTTGGTTCACCGACTGCAGCTGCTTCTGAGTCGTGATTGTAACTACGGGAGTAGAAGTTAACTTCAATCGAAGCCAAGTGCACAGACATACCATTTCCCCGTGAGTAAGAGCTCCCTATTGTCTGTTGTCTTGTCTGCTCTGGGCCGTGATCGGTAGCGTTGCCCTTGTTGATTGTGAGCTCTGGGAATGATTCACCATGATTCTGTGTATTCGATCCAGCAGGTGTCCTATGCTCCTTGGTCATGGCGTCAGTCGTCGGGTCGTCCAAGGTGACTTCAGGCGCACACTCGTTCTCCAAGTAGTCGTCTGAGTTCCCGACATCGTCTTGATTACGGTCTTCATCATCTTGATCACTTGTCATCGAGCTTGATCACTTGTCATCGAGCTTGAGTCGCTGTCAGAGTGATTTGAGGAGAGGGAGCCATCTTCAGTTAATCCGGGCTCATGTGATGGGTCATTGGCATCACCGCCATCAGAAGATGAAGGGCGATCATGAGACGAGCTGAAAATGGGAGTTGAGCAAGAGAAAGAATACTGAAAGAAGACTCACGAGATAGCTTGACGCGAGCTATGCATCTCAGAAATTGGAAGAGGATTCGAGGCAGCATTGCGCTTGGGACCTCGATGCGAGCCTGAGGTCTGCTTCTCCCAGAGAATTTTGAGGGCGACTCTCTCAGAGTTGCTGATGATGTAGCCCTTCTGGAAATTGCTGCCGTTAGTAGATGGGTGTACACGTGCTAGGTGGGTCTTCATGTTGTACTTCCATACCGCTGCGGATGTTGATGGGCATAGAGGGCAGATCACCGGGACATTGGTACAGGGTGAATTGGTGCGTTCCGTTGCTGCTGCTGAGTAGAACAACTTGCCTATGAAGTTTGGGCAGTGTGATACATGCTCATCAATCTGCGGTGCACGCCCAGCCCCCTTCCCGTTTCGTAAGAAAAAGGCACATAGAGGCGATGGGCGCATGCAAAGCCCACAAGGTTCCTTGGTGTCGTCAAGAGTGTCGTCAAAGAGGATATGTGTGGCAATGTGTTTGAGGATCTTGTGGGATTTACCGATGTCCCATGGGAAGGCCAGTCGACACAGAGGACAATGATCGGGTTGAGCACTAGTAAACCCAGTGATTGGACGCTCGTCGACCTCGGCTTCGCTGAGGAATGCGGCACACGCTAGATAAGGAACGAGTAAGCAGCCAGTCTGCTGTTGTAAGAACAAAGAAGACATACCGTCGTTTGTATGGTACAGGAAATGGCTTGACCTCTTGTGAAGATGTGGGAGCCAGCAGCAATCATGAACCTGGACTGAGCTGAAGAGGGAAGCTGCGATAGCTCGCAGCTCATCCGTTCAGAAGTAATAAACTGGCGTGTTGACTTCAGGGATAGCAATTGCAGGGTTGATAACTTGTATAAATGAGCCCGCTGTTTTGAGCACTGCATGTTCCAGTCTCCGGTTCCACTTCCAGTCAGCACCATCAATGTCGGGATCATCCAGGGAAGTTTCGACAACTTGATAAGTCTGAAATTGCACAGTAACGGTTGGCTCCATGAGAAAGCGAGGACTTATCTCGAGAATAGGAGAAGTGTCGAACAAAATCTCATTGATCTGTATGAGAGCGAGAAAGTATTGACCCTCGCATTGGACGACTGTAGCAGCGGGATCACCTATGGAGAGGACGGCCTTGGATGTTGGATCAACAATATCAGAAGATAGGTCTGGAAGTGCTGATGACTTTGCGTAGCGAGACAGTCCAGCACACCGATTGAGGCGGTCTGTCAATCCTGGGACCTTGGAAAGTGATGCCCTTTCGAGCTCTTGTAGAACACGCGCCTTTGGAACCAGCTTTCCATTTCCTATGTCAACGAGCGGGCTGAACTCACCTTGTCCATCGCGGCTGGTTTCGATGGATGCATGATTTTCCAGGTCAAGCACAGGATTGTCGCCTTTGTTGGATGTGAGCGCGTGACCCCCCTATGAGTTAGAGGCACTCATATTCACCTGGTTTGAGTGATGAGATCAGACTTGTCGCATCTTGCGCACTAAGGGTGTCCGGCACAATTTGAGTTCCAGAATGCCCGTCGTCGTCGTCCAGTTCTTTGATGTTCTTGGCAATTTGTCCAAAGGGGAATTCCATGTCATAGGCCTTGCTTTCAAGATCCAAAAGAGTGTCTTCAATACCATTTGCTGGAAATTCCGATGCTACCTGCTGACGCCCTAGGTTCCATGTAGTGACTAAGGTTACATTCCGTACATTGACATTACCCTCCCAGGATTCAGGGTTGATGTGGTCGGATTTCGAGAGTACATCACCATTTCCGTCCTCGATCCCACGAAGGTGAAGACGCCTGAGACCATGATCCCATGTCGGATGCTCTGAAAGAATATTAAGACACTCAACAGCGTGAGAAAGGTGATACCCAAGTGTGAGTACATCAGCATTGGCGTCATTCCCAACCATGGATCGCACAATGCCGAAGGTAGATTCGAGCCTATCGGTCCCATTGAGAATGAGGTAGAAACAGCTGTCTGGGGCGTGTATCTTCGCTGTCGCAACACAAAAGTAGGCATTCTTGACTAGAAGGATCAAGTCCTTGAATGTGAGTGAAGGCATCGCCTTGCTTCGAGCATCATTTGTGACAAAGAGATATGTCACGAGGTGTGCAGCAGCACTCAGATGGACCAGTTGTTCATGCAGCGAGAGGGAAACTTGCACGAAAGGGAGAACAAGATGTCGAAACAGAGACCCAAGCATACAAAGTGCACCTCTTGCCGCCACAAAGCCAGGCTTATCCGTCAGTGCTGGAGGTGGGAGGGACCAGATTTCCTTCATAAGTGTGTAGCATAATGGCACATCTTGACGATCAGTGGGATTGAGCAGATAGGCGATGCAATGAGAGGGAACATTGTTTGCCTGGAGGTGGAAGCGGAGGAGTGCAGGGGTAACAACAAAGCCGTTGATCATGACACCAGACTTGCAGATTGTAAAGTTTCTACACCGCTTCATAACATGCTTAGGGTCCTTGTCAGCTGTGATATCGTTGTCGCCGACCAGAAGGTTCATGAGGCGTAGCTTCCCGAGAAGCGTGAAGAGCTCAGAGTCAGGATCAAGTGGTCGGACATGTGTGAGTGCTGTCAGAGCAGATCCTCAGCGACGTTCTCCATCTGAAGTGATGGAAAAAAGGGGGCATCCTATTCTTGCACTTTTGTCATTACAGGCTCCAATGACAGTGGAAATAAGTTGCACGTGTCTCTTGCTATCCTCCTGTTTACAGGTCCCTGTGATGAGGAAGGGCCTTGATCCCCATGCCTGCTTATTATCTGAAAGAATCCCAATGGAGAAAACAGTTGCCTGCCGCCGCGGGTGGGAGTGTGCCCTTGTCAGCAATTGTGACATTATCGATCAAATGATGGCTCACCTCACTGGCATGGTGGATCTCTCCGCACAAAATGCCATGGACAAGGGCACTCAGATCGCTCAGTGAGCAGAACTCCAGGCCCACATGCTCTGTGTGCTCGTGGCACAAACCCAGAATCGTGTTGGTTGACGGGTCCCAGCGCAGCCTCTCCTCCACCTTGATTTCGTCAATCATGAGGACGTAGCCACAACCAGAATTTCCATGTGAATTCTTGGAAGCGACTCGGATATTGTGCTGTATTTCAGACTTGGTAGGGAACCCTGCAGAGGGCGATAGTGAGGTAACTGTTGACTTTGCACCCAACCCATAGCGTAACGTTGTACGGCTCGGAGTGCCGAGGGTTTGGTGCGCAAGACTCGCAACACGTGCGCCACCCAGCCGAAGGAAGAGCAGTCCATGGGACATATCCTCTTCAGTGAACGTCTTTGGTTTATATAAGCCTTTCCTAGCATGGTCTAGCAGCTCTATCTGTTGCGCAGCAACTAGCGCAGCAAACAGTGTCATGGAGTCTCACCTTGTGAAGGTATAGAGACTGATAGAGTGGTTTGTAGAGAGGAGTGCTCAAGTGTGCGTAGAGTGAACGACTTGTATTCTTAGAGGGGCTCTACTCCCCTCATTTATAGGAAAACCGGTCCCTATGGTCTACCCATGTCCGTTTGCGTAAAAGTGATGAGTAAAGGTGTCCACAATATCGCGTTTTCAGTGACGCCTAATGTGAAACACCTCAGAAGTCTTCCATATCACCACATGTGATACTGATAAGACTTGCGCCCTCCATTTTGGAGTTGCGCCCACTTTTGTGCGTAACGGAGTACCCTAATATGGTAATCATATGTACGATACTACTGTAATGTCGTAACTGCTATAGATAAGATACGTATGTACTTATTACGTTTCAACACTCCCCCTTGCTAAGTATACCGTGTATGTACTGAGCAAAGTAATATAGTACAGTAGAGATTATTGATGACAGCAATCAAAGAATCATTCGCGTATTATTCGTAGGTTGTATTCCTTCATCATGTCATCGGTGTTGAGAGAGAAAGAGTCGCGTGAAGAAGATTGGGACTAAGACTGAACTTTTGGTAAAGCTCGATCTTTTCCACTTCTTTGCGAGTGTGCCACGCAAAGGCATTACTCGACACATCTTCTAAGATTATCGGGTCTGACTCGGATGCATAGGTATGCCATCTGAATATAAGACTCTTCCGAGATCTATGCGACGATTTCGTTCTCTGTCTAGGATGAGTAAAACTCAAGTCCTAGTTGTTCCCTAAATTTAAGAAACTTTATGCGTCCCAGATTCTTAGTAAATAAATCGGCGGGGTTCTCAGCTCCTTCAATGAACAATAGTTCAATCTTCTTTAAGCGAATGACCTCGCGAATGTAGTGGTAGCGTAGGTCTATATGTTTTATTCGCTTTTCCTGTACAGGATTAGAAGCAAGGAATATGGAGCCTTGATTATCTCCGCATAATGGAATTGGTGCTAAGGATATTCCAATCTCTTCAAAGAGAGATCAGATCCAGACCAACTGTCTACTCGTATCTGAGATAGACATGTATTCTGCTTCTGTGGAAGACAGCGCAATTGATTTCTGCGCTCTAGAATTCCAACAGAATACTCCATTAGCTAATTTAACTAAGTAGCCCGTAGTAGACTTTCTCGTTGTTGGGTCAGAAGCCCAATCAGAGTCCGCATATGCTATTAAACCTCCATCGCTTTTGCCATCATAGACTAAAGCGTAACTAGAAGTGCCAATTAGATAGCGGCAAATATATAGTGCCCTATTTAAATGGTCTTGTGTGGGGTTTGCAGCGTATTGCGCAAGTTTAGTCACTGCATAGGCAATGTCTGGTCGAGTTCCAATCATGATATATAGGAGTGATCCTATTACTTGTTGGAATGACGCGCGAATTTCTGGGTTTGGTGAACCTTTATTAGGTACTGGTTGATACCCTTCAGGTAGCGGTGTGGGGACCGCTTTCGCGTTTGTGAGTTTAAAACGCTGCAGCACTTTATGTAGATAATCTACTTGATCAACAAGGATTCGACCCTTGGATTTAATTATGCGCATGCGTAAAAACTCTTGGGTATCACCAAGGTCACGACATTCCCAGATTTTCATAAAGCGTTCCTTTAGGGAACTAATGTCAGACTTGTTCTTTCCAAGGAATAGAACATCATCGACATATACTATCACTACAATGGTCTTATCTGCGTTAACAAATAAACCTGAGTCTGATAGCAAGCGTGTGCATCCTATCGTGGCCATGGATTTATCAAGCGCTTTCCACCATGCTAAAGCAGCTTGTTTTAGTCCATATATGGCACGCTTTAAACGCATCACTTTATTTTTCTGGCGAGGGTTTTTAAACCCTTCAGGTTGTTCCATATATAGTTCCTCATCGAGTTCACCATATAGGAAGGCTGTTTTGACGTCTAATCCGGAGATGTGCCAATCTTTTAACGCTGCAAGCGCTAACATCATCCGAACAGTCTCAAACCGTACCACGGGTGAGAATATTTCGTCATAATCAATGCCTTCAACCTGAGAAAAGCCTTTGGCTACAAGCCTAGCTTTCTTCCGGCCGTCTGACTTTAAGTCAAATACCCATCGATTTCTGATGACCTTTCTGCCTTTCGGCGGGTCAACGAGTTCAAAGACTTTGCGTTTGCGAAGAGACTCTAACTCTTCACGACACGCTTTGCGCCACTCCTCCTGTATATTACTTGGCATTTTTAGAATGTCCCTAAAGGTCCATTCACGTATATTGGAGGTATCAGGTGATTCCAGATCTAGCGGTGAAATTGCTTTGGCAAGCAATAGATCCAGGAATTTGACTCCCCCTTCCTGAGCAAGGCGGGTCAGCAACTGCTGATCTACTTCATCCTCTGAATCATGCGAAGAGTCACTCTTGGTACTTGGAGGATCAGGCTCGATTTGCTCAGGAATTCCTCCTGGAATCGGCTGATCTTGGCGTAAACGCTGCCGAGAGCTACCCGGCTGGTTTGTTACCAGTTTTTGCCAAGTACGACTTCGCTCAATGTCTGCTAGTGTTTTACTAGGAGGTTTATCTCCATAGACATTTTCAGGAAGAGTAGTTGTTTTCCTCAAACGTCCAGATCTCCTCGGTTCAAATGGAGGAGGTACAGGATCTGGTACGTGAGGCGGAGCTTGCGGCTCATCAGGCTGAACAGCAGCCTCAGGTTCATCTGGAACCTGATCAACCCCGTCGGGTTGTCGAGCGCGTCTCCCTTTAAGAAGCTCGGGAAGTGGTGAGTCAAGATCACCAGGAGTGGTGTCTTCAGACGCATCAATGGGTGGTTGATTAGATGGTGGTTTATTCAACTGGGTTGTTCCCCTTGTTCTACCGTCTTTTGGTCCAGTAGTACAATTAGGAAATAGCATTTCATCAAACAGAGCTTTGTCTGAATAGAATACGGTATTATGATGACGCATAAAGGCATCGCCTTTCATTCCAGAAGGTCTACCTAAGTAGATCATAAGCTCGCTTTTGGGGGATAATTTGTTTATACGCCGAGCTTCTGGGATGTGCACATAAGCACCGCATCCAAACACTCTGAGATGTGAAATGTCTGGAATTTCATCGTTTAATAGAAAATATGGTGTTTGCCATTTAAGGCGACTCATAGGTGTTCTATTATAACAATGTACAGCATGTAATACTGCGAATTCCCACCAAGACTGTGGTATACAAGCATCAAGTCTCATTGACTGTGCTTTGTCCATTATAGTGCGCATAAAGCGCTCAGCACGCCCATTTTGCTGTGGCGTGTGAGGTACGCTTTGTAGCACTGTAATGCCGTCATCCTTTAAAGTTTTAAGGAACACATCTGATTTATATTCACCGCCGGCATCGGACATCCACTCTTTTATGGTAACGTTAAATTGATTTTTAATTAACGCTAACCATTGTTTGAGCGCGCCAATTGCCGAAGCTTTGTCGCGTAAGAGTGATACCCATGCATATGAAGTATAATCGTCTAGGAAGACGATAAAATACTTATATTTATGATATGACGGTATAGGGAAGCTTTTTAGGTCAGAATGAACCCGACTAAAGGGAGCTTTTGCCCTAGTATCAGATGGTGGATGAGATGCTGCAGGCATTTTGCCTTGCGCACATCCTGGACAAATACCATCAGTTGTAGGAATTGTAATTCCATCGGGAAAACCCTTTGTATAATCCTTAGCATGTCTTAGAACCTCTTTGGATGGGTGTCCGAGGCGACGATGCATAAGATCGTAATCTACTTTGTAGATCAGTGGCATTTCTGCCGACTGTGCTTCTACTTCAATAGATTGCGCATCTAGCCAATATAATGGATGTCCATTTAAAATGGGTTTACATTGGACAAATGATTGTACTTTATGGTACAAGGTAATATGTTGCGCGTTGCCCATTACACGCATACCTTGTTGTAAGAATGCTCCCATAGAAAGCAACCGCGTTGTCATTTTAGGTATGTAAAGAACCGGATGAACTCTAGTAGTTACTAAAGCGTCATTAATATAGTGCTTAAGAAGCACTGTTCCAGATCCTTCTACATAGATAGTATTAGACACAGTTCTAACCGGTATCCGGTCAGATTCTTCTGCTGACTCATACTCAATGAAGTCACTAATGTTATTAGTGAAGTGCGCCGAAGCTCCTGAGTCTAATAGCCACATGGAGCTTATTTTTTCCCGACACTTAGCACACTGTGTGAAATATTGACCGTGCTCGCATTTCAAAACATCAAGCGCGCCGATATTCATATTGTACAATGGAGACACTACAGACAGTACATTTTTATTTTTACAACTTGGTATCCTTATACTTTTTAGTAAGAGGTCCAAGGCTGTCTGATTGTCAGCATTGTATAAGTGCTGTGTGAGAAAGGCGTACCTTTCTTCATCTGTTCCCCAATCAAGGGAAACGGTGTCCTCGTTATTCATCATCGGGTCCCAAGCCGATAAATCAGGCTCAGGCGTTGGTGCACGAGACCCTGCAGGGGTCACATCACGAGACCCATATAATTGGTCTATGATCCGCATTTCTGGAGTTGTAGGCTCCAGTACCTCTCCACGCATCATGGCTTCTCCTTGTCTCCGCACAAAGTCCTGATGTTGTCTGTAGACAATGTCCATCAGCTCAGCAGAACTGCGAGCTCTGAGAGTTTGTGTATGCGTGCAGTTACCATACTCATCTTTAGTGTAAAGATGGTAGGTTTTTCCAGACGCAACAGCAACTTCCAGAGGAGGAAGATTGGGATGACCGACATACCCTACTTCGTGAAGTTCATACTCCCCTGTCTCGGGAGTCGGAGCACGATTCTCTTTATCAGAGTTTCGTGAGTCCAATGACATATCATCGAAGACGGAGGCCAATTCTGACTCACCGTAGGTAGATGTGCGCTCAAAGTCCTTCATATAATTAGAAGGACCCGGCTGCGACATGTCGATATCGACTTCGGAGTCATACTCCTCGTCGTGGTTCCAATTGGAACGTGTGCGGACTTCTCGATCGAAATCAGAGAAGCGCTGCTCAAGCGTCTTCGTCGTTTGGATAGTCGCTGGGACTTCCAAACGCTCAGCGAGCGTAAGTGCGTTGTTTACGGAGGGGTAGATGCCCGGAGTCCTAGTAGTAGGAGGGGACTTAGAGACAGTGCGGGTGGTGATAGAAGAATGCCCAATCTGAGCAATAGTGGATGAAGTAGGAGATGGGAGTGAGGCAACGGATGCGATGTGGGAGTGGCCTTGAGGTTGACCACGACCCTTGCCTTTGACGAACTTGCCGCGTCCTGCACCTCTAGTACCGCGCTGGTTGTTAGACCGCTGCTGGTTAGTAGAGGGTGTGGTGGACGATGAAGGCTGCTGCTGAGCACCCTGCTTAGTAAAGCGAGGGTTTTCGCGCTTGCGCTTCACGGCAGAGATCTTCTGGGCAGATTGCCCGCTCTTGACCCGTCCCTTGTTTTCTTCCGTCTCGAAGTGATTGATCACGGTTGTGCGAACATCCATGATCGATAGCTTATCAAGACGAGTGCCGGAAAGAATAATAGGAACAAGATGTTCCCATTTGGACGGAAAGTTGGCCATGACTATCATAGCCTGCAGGAGTGGGTCAAGCCCCATATTGCGCGTACTAATACCAAAGCCAAAATTGACTTCTCCAAGACGACCTAAGGTTGCAATCATCTTATCAAGGACCGGGCCAGGATGCTGGTTCGGATTGAACCGGATACTGATGACCTCTTTAAAGTCTTTGTAGATGGATGGGATGGTAGGAAGGGAGTAATGATCTTTGATATTGCCCCATAAGTCGTCAGCATCAGAAACAGATGCAAAGAGTTGTTGGATAGAAGAAGTGAGACGGAGTGTGATGTTGCCAACAGCCATGGCATTCTTATCCTGCCACTTTTTCAAGTTGTCAGGGTAAGTTTCCATCAGATCGTCATACTTTTCCTTATCCTCTTTGTAAATTTCTGTCTGAGCTTTAAAGACGTCAGCTTCTTTCTCAGAAGCTTTGTCAGAAAGAGGCTTCGGAGCAGTGGGTTCAACGGGATGAGATGGTTCCAAGTTGGTACCATCAACGTAACCCCAGAGCCCTTGCGCCATCAGAAAGGCTTTCATCGCACGTGCCCAGCTGCCATAGTCCTGACCGTTAAAGACGGGGACGAAGGTGTTAAGTTGGGACGACATAGTATCTGTGAAGGCTGATGAGACATCAGCATGCTATTCACAATACTGGTATGAGTAAAAAGAGAGCCTTGGCATTAGCTATCTTCCTCGTACTAGCGAGGTAGAAGCTGCCCCAGGGGTCCGTGACATTCTCCTCCGAGAACTGGTCGGTACCTCACGATGGGGTCTTATTGCGCCCTTCAAGGGACACAATGCCAGGTTGCCAAAGGTAACCTCGATGGTGTTGTCGACAACAGCTACTGTAGTTAAACAGCTCGACAATCATCGTCGTTCGCAATGAACGCAATGGTACCCATGTAGCAGGGCCCATAACCTGTTGCGCAGCAACTAGCGCAGCAAACAGTGTCATGGAGTCTCACCTTGTGAAGGTATAGAGACTGATAGAGTGGTTTGTAGAGAGGAGTGCTCAAGTGTGCGTAGAGTGAACGACTTGTATTCTTAGAGGGGCTCTACTCCCCTCATTTATAGGAAAACCGGTCCCTATGGTCTACCCATGTCCGTTTGCGTAAAAGTGATGAGTAAAGGTGTCCACAATATCGCGTTTTCAGTGACGCCTAATGTGAAACACCTCAGAAGTCTTCCATATCACCACATGTGATACTGATAAGACTTGCGCCCTCCATTTTGGAGTTGCGCCCACTTTTGTGTGTAACGGAGTACCCTAATATGGTAATCATATGTACGATACTACTGTAATGTCGTAACTGCTATAGATAAGATACGTATGTACTTATTACGTTTCAACACTATCAACCCTCTAACCCCAGTCCATGGTTGAGGCCTGCCCGAAGCAGTACGTCCAAGCGATTCACCTTTCCTTCACCCATCGCCATTACTAACCATTCATATTGAGCCACAGTCCGTGCCCGTCTTGCCATGGTTCGCAATATCGACAGCTGCTTGAAGCGCAGCCCATCAAGGACCACACACTTCTTGTGAAGGATGTCGATGAGGCCTCCAATTGGCTGATATGCGAAGTTGGTGTTTATGTGTATCCCATTTTTCATTCAGTGAAGGATGGCCTCTACAATTCGGTGAGTCAACAGTTGCGAACACCCTCGACATGAATCTGACGATTCGTCTCTAACTCCGGTGCAAGAAATTGATTGTATTGACAATCGATGGTCGACGATGTGGATATCCCAAGGGAGAGCAAACACCTCGTGTAGCATGAAGGGGTAGGTGCTGTACGGGAGGACTCCATCTGGCATTGCAAGGTAAGCTCCTGAGCATGTTCTAGTCGTGGGCTTGTCCTGTGCTTTGGTCATTTCATTCATCTCTATGACCTCAATAGGAAGATTGTGTGTCCCTGGGATAGGCAAAGGGACAGGGGAAGGAATCCGAGTAGTAATGCCCGGTGGGCGAAGCCTGCAATCAAATGTCAGTCCCATCATCTGGTCTGCATCAAGATAGATTTACTTACTCGGCCATCGCTGTGATCAATGCATCAATTTTCCCTTCTAACAACCCTCCGACAATGCCTCCCTGTTCGACAAGGACTTCAAGATACTCATAAAACCCGTGCAAGCCTTCGCGGCCATGGCGAATCATTGCTACGATCTCTTGCTGCGACCTTCCAAAGCCGAGGAGCCTGTCCAAACTCGGATTGACGTTCTCCCAGACCTCGTCCAGTGGTACGTCTGCGCAGATGGAGAGTGCAGCGCTCTTATTGTAGCCCAATAGCTCATCGCCTTCACCGTCTTCCAGGACCTCACGGACCATCCCTATTTTGGCGCACAGGCGGTCAAGGAGGAGCCAGCCTTTGCGGCAACCATTCCGTGCAAGCATCCCTTGCGCCCTGTCTTCAGGCTTCTGCATGTACATATGCACATCTTCGGCACTTGTGTCTTTGCTCTGAATATCGTTCCATGCTTTCTTCGATGTTGCGTTCCCTGCCTGTGGCTTACACCTTGGCTTGCCCCTGCTGACCTTGACTGTTGACCAAGCAAGCGGCTTGTCTTGGTCCCTAGCTTGGTCCAAGATTTGGTCTAGGTCTGAGTCAAGGTCTCGGTCTATGCTTGGGTCTGCGTCAACGTCTTCACCTTGGGCCTGGGCATCTTGGTCTGCGTGCACCTCTGATATTGCTTGGGATATCACTCAACGGCTAACCACGACTTGAGAGGAACCCTCAATTGCATTCCTTTCGACTTCCCTCGCAAGATTAGCTGGTGTGGGTGGGTTGGTGCCTTGCTGGCGAAGATAAGAGAATAAGGTGGGTGTCTTTGCCACGACCGCTGTTACGTGTGAGCTGCACGTGAGCCTGACTTAGGCAACGTAGGGTGAACGCGGTGACTCAGCAATTCCTAATCTCTTGCACGAAGGCAGAGTATCGTCTCAACGCACGAAGGTGGAGTTTGTTCTTGATGCGCGACCCCGAAGGATGAGAGAGAGGGAAACCACAACTTGGATAACAAGACGAGAGTGGTACAAGAACTTCAAGCTGTCGACCACAACAGTTGACAGCTTCCTTATAACGGTAAGTAACACGCCACTACTACTAGTAACAACATACAACGCTCGACAAATACTACTACTATCAGTAAGCCGCTCACTAAGAGCATCAGTCATCATCCGTCATCGTACAGTAAGCAATCAGTCATCATCCAGTAACCAATCAGTCATTGTAATCGTCCTGTTATGCCATGTCCCCTGGGTTATCGGCTTAGGTCAGATACTTACTATGACCTGGGACGTTACATCACCCCCTTCACAAGGGTGAGCGCCCACGCTCAACCACCCAATTCATAACTGCAGTGAGTCCGACATCTGTCTCATGCTCGTCTCGTACCCTTTGTAAGGCGTGAGCTCGCCCAAGTCTTCGCGCCGAGTGTCTAGCTCGGTCAACGTGAACAAACATGTCGTCTTCGAGCCTCTTGATGGCGGCTTCTAGTTCTTCGATGACTTCCTGGGACGCGCAGTAGCGTCTCACCTCAGCTTGTAGGGATATGTCCCCTAGCCTGGCAAGAGCTTCGTCTACCTGGCGCTTTCCCCGGAAGTCAGCTCGGAAGTACTTGAGCTCGTCGCGATTGTACTCAGCTGCGGGCCCCATATCTCGACACGGTTCCGCGTGGATGTCCCCCCTATAGATGGGCTCGTATCGCCCCATAGTCCCGAAGACCTCTGGGTTATCGAGCATGCGTACTCGAATGTAACGCACCGGCATCCGTCGTCCTTCATGCTCAATGACCATCGGCACCCAATTCATTCCGTTATTGAGGGTGAATCCGGTGGGGGTAGGCGATATGGCACAGACAGGGCGCCTCGCCGCATTCATTCGGCGCGTAGTTGTTGGAGACGGTATTGGGGTCCCGCTGTAGGGCAGTATTCCGCAGGCGGTGTAACCGGCCTCCGCCATAGGTCCATAGACGACAGCAGTCGGCAATGGTCCTCCTTCCACATCACTGGTTTCTTCGGCAGACTCGTCATCGATTCTTGTGATTGGTGGTGGTATAAATCAGGGTGCGCAGTGACAGTAGTTTGGGGGGTTGTCACATCGGGTGCAGACAACCCTGGCCTCGAAGTATGTCTCATCGTCGTTGGATGAGTCATTGCTGTCGTATCGATCGACAGCGGTAGTGGATGTGGCAGCGGTGGAGGGCTGGAGGATACTTGCCTCATCAGCAATTGTATCCTCATCCGTCTCTCCCTCGCCGTCATCTTCACTATCTGATCCAGCCACCATGACTGCATCACCTCCCTCATCAACGTGGTTTTCTTCCTCATCGTCTTCCACTCGGCCGCTTGCGGGTGTGGGGAATCGCCGGCGAGCCTCGGCCAGGTCTTGTTCCTGTTGTTCTCATTCTTGTCTGTCTTGTTCAGCGACGGCTCGCACGTGTTCAACTGTTGAGCAGAAGGGGTCGTCCACATTGTTGGTGGAGTCGTAGTTGGTGAGGGTGTCGACATGAGAGAAGTCAAGGGTGACAGTGGTGAGTGGGACATGGGACATTGTAGTGCGGGGTGTTGGGATAGTTCGTGTTGCGGTTCCTGCTTTTATGTGAGTTTCGGCTTGTGGGTTAGACCGTTTGAACTTCCTTATCTCTGCGTCTGCGTGCACATCATCCCATGCGACCCACTGGTTGTCCGAGTCGGAGTATCCTTTCCACTTGATAAGATACTGGAGTTTACACCCCCGTCCTCTTCTTCGTGAGTGTAGTACTTTTTCAACTTCGTATTCTTCCACACTGTCTACCAATTCTGGTGGTGGGCATTGGTAGTTGACGCCATGAGTCACCGTTTCTTTGTAGGGTGTGAGGAGATCTGTGTGGAAAACATCATGGATGCTCCACTGTGTGGGAAGTTCTAGATGATAATTGATGGGAGACATCACCTGTTTGATGGTGAATGGACCATGTCTTCTGGGTGCAAGCTTCACGGTTGGCTGGTTGGTCCGTAGGTGGCGTCCTTCTAGCCAAACCTTGTCTCCTATCTGATATTGAGGAGTGTTACAGTGTTTGACCCATGACCGTTGCGCCTTCTGCATTTGTCCTTGCGCTTGTTGTCTTATCTCCTTTAATTGTTCTAGTCTTGCCTCGACCCGGGGTATTGGCGAGGTCTTATCTGTCCAATTGGCGCGGGGGTGATACCCCATCAGCAGCCTAAACGGAGACTCACGTGTGGACTCGTTAGTCCAATTGTTGTGTGAGAATTCGGCCAGTGCGAGGTAGTCAGCCCAATTGTCCTGTCTTTCGTTAACCCAAAAGCGGAGATATTGCTCCAACCATTGGTTGCTTCGTTCTGACTGTCCATCGGTTCGCGGATGGTAAGCGGTGGAAATGTTTTGTTGGATTCCCAAGAGTCGGCATAGTTCTCTTGTGAATTTTGACGCGAACCGGGGATCCTGATTGCTAATGATTTTTGATGGTAATCCGAACCTTGTTAGTACGTGCTTCACGTAGAGGATAGCCATTTCTTCTCCCGATATTTCTTCTCTGCATGGTATGAATATAGACGCTTTTGAACAGTCATGATCTGTGACTGTAAGTATAGAGTCATATCCTCGGGACTCAGGTAGTTTGGTAATAAAATCGAGTGCCACCACTTCGAACAGCGTTGCTTCCATTTTTGGAAATATTGGTTGCAGTGGTGCCTTCGTGTTGTGTGTATTAACCTTGCATCGTTGGCATTCGGCACATCCCTTAACGTAGTCGGCGATGTTTTGTCTCATCGTGGGCCACCAGTAGTATCGTTCGATTAGTTGCGTCGTTCGATTTATTCCTGGATGTCCATAAATAGGCGGATCATGGTGTGTGGAAATTACTTCTCTAATTTCTTCTGTTGTGCCCGTGACTACTAGTCATTGTCCTTGATACCACCAGAGCCCATCGGCCTTGGTCAGTTTGTGTGGATCTACCCACTTGCGTATCTTCTGTTCATCTTGTTGTTGGCTAGTGATAGCGTTTCGTATGAACAGCTTGTTTGGTAGGACCGTGACGCCTTCGTTGTCTTTCTCTCCTTGATCGTAATCAGGTCGTCGAGAGAGGGCGTCCGCTCTTCCATTGGCTGTTCCCTTGACGTGGTGTATTTCGAAGTTGTATTCCGCTAGCTCTAATACCTCTCTAGCGATTCGTCAACTGATCTTCTGGGGATCTCGCCAATATCGCAGGTTGAGGTGATCAGAGAATATTCATACCTTGTGTGGCGATCCGGCCAATAGATGTCTCCAGTGTCGTAGCGCTTTTACGATGGCTAACAACTCAAGGTTGTATATGTCATAATTGCGCTCAGCAGCGTTGAGTGTCGCTGAGTAATATCCTACGGGGTGTCGTTTCCCGTCTAGTTTCTTTTGTAACAGTACCGCTCCCACTGCGAATCCTGATGCGTCGACTTCTAGATCAAATTGTTGTGCTTGATCGGTGTGCGCTAGGATCGGTTCTGTGGTAATTCGTTGTTTGAGTGTGTCGAAGGCTGTTTGTTGTCTTGTGTCCCATTGCCATGGTTCGTCTTTGTGTGTTAATTCATTCAGTGGCTTGGCAATGTTGGCGAATCCTCTAATAAACTGCCGATAAAAATTGCAGAATCCAAGGAATGAGCGTACGTCCTTTGCGGATGACGGGGATGGCCAGTCTCGTACGCCGGAAATTTTAACGGGGTCCATACATGTTACCCCCTCTTCAAGGATTACCCCAGGTAATCAATGCTGGATGCGTTGAAGACACACTTCTCTGGTTTGAAGAAGAGGTCATGCTTCTGGGCAACCGCAAGTACGTCGCAGACCGCTTCTTGGTGTTTTTTGATTGCTAGCGGTTGACGTTTCGTTGCTATCGCAATATCGTCCATATAGTGTTACGATCGTGGTCTGACTTAGACCGTCCACGCGATGGCGAATAACGTGACTTAGCGAAGCGTGTCAACACTCGGAGGTGTGACTAGTTCCACGGACTCCTGAAAGAGCCGTCCTAAGGGAGCGATGACAGAGGCGGGAAGAAGAGAACCCCGACTAGATTTGTTGAGAACACAAGAGAGTCAAGCTGTCGACTACATCAGTCGACAGCCACCTTATAACCGATTCTTGACTGTACGCCTTCGTCAGCGATACAGCCACTACTACTACTGCTGAGTGATCCTCCACTAATGCTAACACCACAACTACTACTTCATCAGTCATCGTACAGTAATCCTCGGTCATCGTACAGTAATCAGTATCAGTAATCCACATCGTAAGAATGAGTAAGACGACAGCCATCAATCGTCAGAAGAAGTAAACGCCCCCTAGATCACGTCCCATCGCTTATGGGTTAGGTCAGCTACGTGGTATGACCTGGGACGTAACATCACCCCCTTCACAAGGGTGAGCGCCCACGCTCAACGACCCAATTGGTCACCGTAGTTAGTCCGACGTCCGTTTCATGCTCATCGCGTACCCTCCTGAGAGCATGAGCCCGCCCTAACCTTGTTGCTGAGTGTCGTGCTCGATTGCTGTGGACATAGATGTCGTCCTCGAGCTTCTTGATGGCGGCTTCGAGTTCCGCGATGACTTCCATGGAGGAGCGATAGCGCCTCACTTCGGCTTGGAGGGAGATATCCCCGAGCCTAGCGAGGGCTTCGTCTACCTGCCGCTTGCCACGGAAGTCAGCGCGGAAATACTGTAGTTGACTTCGGTTGTACTCAGCTGGTGGGCCCATGTCTCTGCAGGGTTCCGCATGAATCTCGGCGCGGTATATCGGCGAGCCCCTTCCCATCGTCCCAAAAACCTCCGGGTTATCGAGCATCCGGACCCGCACGTACTTGGCGGGGATGCGACGCCCGTCGTGTTCTATCACCATTGGCACCCAGTTCATTCCGTTGTTGAGGGTGAACCCGCCGGGAGTAGGCGATATGGCACGGAGAGGGATCCTCGCGCCATACGCTCGGCGCGTACTGATCGGTGAGGTGTCTCGGGCCTCTGCGTATGACGGGAGTCCCTGCGCCGCGTACCCCAGCTCGCCTGTTGGTCCGTAGACAACAGCAATTGGAGGTGGTCGGGCCGACTCATCGTCGGTTTCGCTGGTAACGACGCGGACTTGGAAAGGTACAGGCGCGGGAGTACAGTGGCAGTAAGCGATGGAATTTTCGCACCGGGTACAGATGACGTTGGCGTCATGGTAGGAGTCGGTGCTCTCGTCGTCGTCTTCATCGTCGTCGCCGCTGAGGTAGTCAACGGCGGTGGTAGAGGTGTTTGCGGTGGAGGGCTGGCGGATGCCTCCCTCATCAGCATCTGAATCCTCATCCTCCGCTCCGCGGCCGTCCTCTTCACCACCTGATCCTGTCTCCATGACGTCATTACCTCCTTCAAGAGGGAGTAGTCCTCCCTCATCTTCTTCCACTCGTCCGCTGGCTGGTGTAGGGAATCGCCGGCGCGCTTCAGCGAGGTCCCGCTCTTGCTGCTCTCGTTCATCTCTGTCTTGCGCGGCAACTGCTCGCACTTCTGCCATTGCTGAACAGAAGGGATCGTCGACGTTATTGTTGTTGTCGTAGGTGTCGAGGGCGTCGATGTGGGGGAAGGCGACCTCGTCAAGGGAGATAATGGAGAGGGGCACATTGGTCATGTTATGATGAGGTTTGGTGGGTGATGGGTCGACTGGTCTTGTCGAGGCTGCTTTTAAGTGAATTTCAGCCTTCGGGTTTAGTCGTGCGAACTTCCTTATCTCTTCCTCTGCGTGAACGTCGTCCCATGGGACCCACTGGTTTTCCGAGTCCGCGTATCCCTTCCATTTGATGAGGTATTGAAGCTTGCGCCCTCGCCCCGACCTCCTGGAGTCTAGGACCTTTTCGACCTCGTATTCTTCCACGCCTTCAACCAACTCTGGTGGTGGGCGTAGGTAGTTTGCGCCGTGCATGCGTGTTTCTTTGTAAGGCGTAAGCAGGTCTGTATGAAACACGTCATGGATTCGCCACTGCGGAGGTAACTTGAGCCGGTAATTCACAGGGGACATCACCTGCACTACTTCAAATGGTCCTTGTCTCCTGGGCGCAAGTTTGGGCGTTGGCTGATTGGTTCGTAGGTTGCGCCCATCTAACCATACTTGGTCGCCTAGAGCGTATCTGGGGGTGTCTTTGTGCTTGATCCAAGACTTCTGGGCTTTGATCATGTTTTCCTGCGCGCTCCGACGAGCTTCTTTCAGTTGTTCTATTCTCGTGGATACACTTGGCAGGCTGATTGTCCCTGGCGCCCATTTATCTCTAGGATGATACCCCATCAGCGTGAAGAACGGGGTCTGTTTCGTGGTGCTGCTTATCATGTTGTTGTGGGCGAATTCTGCGAGAGGCAGTTGCGCGGCCCAATTGTCCTGTTTCTCGTTAGTCCATAATCGTAAGTATTGTTCAAGCCATTGATTGGAACGTTCCGATTGCCCGTCCGTTCTTGGGTGATAAGCGGTTGAGATATTTTGCTGAATTTGAAGGACTCGGCACAATTCTCTCATGAACTTTGCTGCGAATCGAGGGTCTCGATCGCTGATGATCTTGCTAGGTAGGCCGAATCGTGGCAGTACCTTCTGAGCGTAGAGTTTTGCAGTGTCCTCGCCTGACATCGATTCTTGACATGGGATGAATATTGATGCCTTCGAACAGTCATGATCGGTAATGGTGAGTATTGAATCGTACCCATCTGAGGGAGGTAATTTGGTTATGAAGTCCACCGCGATGACTTCGAAGGGAGTGGCCTCGGGTCGTGGGTATATAGGAGCGAGTGGTGCCTTTGTCGGCCGCGTATTGACCTTATGTCTTTGACATTCGGCGCAGCCTGTTACATAGTCAGTGACGTCTTTCTTCATCTGAGGCCACCAGTAGTATCGAGCTAGTAGCTCGAATGTTTTGTTTATTCCTGGGTGACCGGCCGTCCTCGTGTCATGGTGTTGTTTGATGATCTCCCTCAGATCATCCTCTTTGTGACTTGTAACGGCGACTTTTCCATCTTTGAGCCATATTCCCTCGATCTTCTTGAGTTCATAAGGGCTGGCCCACCGCTCGATTTGCTTTGCGCATTGTTCTATTATTGGTGACACGCTTTCCGTTGCTCGTACGAAGACGTGGTTCGGGAGGACAGTGACTTGGTCGTTGTCTTTTTCTCCCGTGTCGTAGTCTGGCCTCCTTGATAGTGCATCTGCTCGACCATTAGCTCTTCCTTTGAGATGGTGTATCTCAATGTTGTATTCTTCCAGTTCGAGCACTTCTCTTGCTACTCTTCGACTGATCTTCTGTGGGTCTCGCCAGTACTGAAGGTTCATGTGATCCGAAAACACTCTGACCTTGTGTGGCGATCCCACCAATAGGTATCTCCAGTTCCGCAGTGCTTTTACGATGGCGAGCAGCTCGAGGTTGTATATATCGTAGTTGCGCTCTGCCTCATTGAGTGTCGCTGAGTAGAATGCTACTGGGTGTTTCTTTCCGTCGTGGCCCCTTTGTGTTAGCACTGCTCCTACAGCAAACCCGGATGCGTCTACTTCTAGATCGTATTGGACTTCGGGTTTGGGTGCGCGAGGATTGGGTTGCTCGTAATACGGTTTTTAAGCGTTTGAAATGCCTGTTGTTGATCTGCGTCCCAACGCCATTCTACGTCTTTTCTCGTCAGCGTATTCAGTGGTCGTGCGATATTGGCAAACCCTCGGATAAAAGGGCGGTAAAAGTTGCAAAAACCCAAAAAACTGCGTATGTCCCTGACTTTTGTTGGTATGGGCCAGTCACGTACGCCTGTTACTTTTGCTGGGTCCATGCGCGTCATCCCCTTTTCAAGGATTACCCCCAGGTAATCAATAGAAGGAACGTGGAAGGCGCATTTTGCCAGTTTGAAGTAAAGGTCATGGTCCATGGCAACTTGGAGGACTGCAGTCACTGCAGCGGTGTGGGCGTCGTCGGTTTTTTGTAGAGAACCACAGTCGTTGGTGGCTATGGCAATATCGTCCATATAAATTTTGATGTGTGTGCCTTTAAGGGCGAACGTCTCGATCACTGGTCTGTAGATGTCATTCATGAAGGCTTGGAAGGTTGCCGGTGAGTTGCAAAGTCCAAAGTACATGACTGTTGGTTCGAACAGTCCTCGGCGCGTTTTAAAGGCTGCTTTGTGTTCATCTCCCTCCTTGATTCGAATGTTATTGTAGCCTTGTCTGACGTCGAACTTTGAGAACATCACCGCTCCCCCAAGGTCTCTCATAAGATCTGTGATGAGAGGAAGGGGATATTGATTTCGTACCGTCCATCGATTGATTGCTCTGTAATCTTGGACCGGTCTTAGTTTTCCATCCTTCTTTTTGATGAAGAAGAAAGACGACGCATAGGGGGATTGCGATGGTCTAATGTATCCCTTTTTAAGATGTTCGTCAATGAATGCGTCTAACGCTTCATCTTCTTGCCGAGTCATTGGGTAGATTCTGCATGTTAGCGCCTTTGGTGCCTGTGGAAGAAGAGTGATAGCGTGATCGCAGGGTCTCCGCTCTGGTAGTCTTGACGACGCTTCTTCGTCGAAGACCTTTTTGAATGCGTTATATTTTGGAAGTAGGGTAGGACCCTCCTCTTCCTTTGTCGGTTCTGATTTTTTTTGAGGTGTCTTTGGGACGACTATTCTTCGTCCTTTTTCTACGACCTCTTCTAGTTGAGCGATGATTTTCTCCTTTTGCCTTGTAAGTAAATGTGCGAGCACATTTCGTCGACTACTTGGGTTGACGGTTTTGACAATGATGGGTAGGTGTGTCTTGTTTATTGTACCCGTCCTCCAGTCGAATTGTGGTTCATATGCGGCAAGCCAAGGGTACCCCAGCAGAAGGTCTTCTTTTCCTATGTCGGTGACTAGGAATCGCATTTCTTTTTCGTTTCCTCCGACGTGGACGCGGAGGATCACATAGTGGGTAATGAGTCCTGCTTTATTGATGGAATCGTCGATATTGTATATCCTTTTTGGGGTTTCTAGGCGACGTGTTTTTATCTCCATTCTTTCGAGAAAGCGTGCGCTCACAAAGTTGTCAGTGGCACCTGAGTCCACCAATGCTTTTATGTCGGCCGTGTTGTAACGTGTGTCAAGATGAACTGGAACTCGCATAGATCGGTAGCGCGTAATATACACGGAATTACAACGAAATGCCCTCACCCAGGCCGTCGGGTTCAGACGTCTGAAAAATCCATCCCCATCAATTTCTGTAAGATGAGGTCCTTCACATCGTCCCCCTCGCTAGCCACTCCTCGAAGCCAATCTTCGGCTTTATCTTCGTCAGTCTGGGGTTTCTGTTCCGTACTTCTAATTTGCTGCGGTCGTCTCCCTTGCTTTGGTTGGCGACAGTCTCGGCTGATGTGCCCCAATTTGTTACAATTGTAGCATCGTACTTGACTGAAGTCGCGAACGCCGCGGTTTTCTCTTTGTCTTTGGAGGTATCCTCCCCTTGGTGGGAACGGGGGTCGTGGATTATTGAGGATGTCTTCTGCTCCTGCGACTCTTCCTCTGGTTCGATCTGCAGATGTGTTCATTGCGTCTGGGTGTGGTAGTGGGGCGAGCAATTTTGATAGTGCCCCCGCGTGATTTCGGTTAGAGCCCTTGAACATGTCAAGGTTTCCGCGCACCGTCTGCATATGTATCCACTTTTGTTGTCTTCTGAGGGCCGATGCCCTCCATTCTTCGTATGTCCTAGGGTCGTCATGTTGGTACATGGCTTCGTACAGCGTCCTTGGTAGTCCTTTTATGAAATATTTGAGGGTTTGTTCGGCGTTGATGTCGTATCCCGCGTATCGAACTAGTTGTTCGAATAGCGCAATATAATCATCAATCTTCCCCTCCTTCATTCGTATTCCTGCGTCGAGTTGGGCTTGAGCTCGTTCCTTGCTGAGCACATCGGCAAATTGTCTCCTGAAGGCTTGTAGAACGTTATTCCACAGCCTATTGTCGAATTGACTGACACCTCTTGATACTTCTCGAACAAGCCATTGACTTGCCGACATGACCCAGGCGTTAACTAGGTCTCCCTGCACGTATGTGAGAAACAACATAGCTTTTTGATACTTGTTTCTCATCGCTGTGTGACTTGCGTTTACCCCAGCGTAAACTTCCCATTGAAGGATGAAGCCTTCGACTTTGGATCGGTCCCCACTGAAGGGGCTTGGAGGGTTTCCTATAAATTTGTCCGTAGTGTTTCCTCCTTGTGGTTGTCCTCCTGCTTGTGGCGGTCCTCCTCCTTGAGGCGGTGGTCCCCCTCCACCTCCTTGCGGTGGTCCCCCTCCACCTCCTTGCGGCGGTGGGGCTTCGTATGGTCGTCTGTATGGATATCCTCGTATTTCTGTTCCTCGGTTGATTTGTTCGTGTTGCCGAGGGGGTGGGTCGTCGTAATCGAAATCAAAACCCCCTGGCTGGTCCGGTTCATCAGGCCCCATGGCTCTTCGTGCGGCTTGTAGATCCTCTGGGTTCATGTCTACCACATGACCTGTTCGTTCGTCGATGACTAGTGGCGTTGGTTCCTCTATGAGGGTTTGAGTGGCCATTCGGATAGGGTCTGGAATATGTAACGTAGCTGTTTGCTGGATAATATTTTCCAGTGCTGGCTCTTCGTGAACGTAGATGTGTTCTGGTTCTTCCGCAATTGAGGGTGTTGGTACCCTTTCACTTGTGTGGCTCGTGTCCGATCGTGCGGGTGTTCGGTGTTGGAGTTCTGGTGATATTGGCTCTTCGTTTGTCTCTTCTGGGGTTCCGTCGATTCTTCCCTGTTCCTCGATGTCTCGTGCTTCTGTTAGTAGGATGTTACAGTTTAGGTCGTCTCCGGCTGGCCTGGCTGCTTCGAAGTATTCGTGGGTTCGGTTCCACCTGAGCTCTATCCAACAACACCTTCCGTGATGGAAGATGATGGGATGGAATCGTTGGGCGGTGGCTGCCTCGGCGTAGTAGCCGGTGTTGAAGTGTTCTAGGGTTCCGCTGCGTCTGTCATCGGGAATTGTCCTCCAACGGACTCTGTTGATTACGTATCTTGCTGGAGCGTCCCTTTCTCTTGAGTTGATGACAAAGGGTTGGAAGTCCCAGCCGTCTTTTGTAGTGATTGACGCCACGGCGTGTGACGATAGCTTGACTCTAATGTTACGATCGTGGTCTGACTTAGACCGTCCACGCGATGGCGAATAACGTGACTTAGCGAAGCGTGTCAACACTCGGAGGTGTGACTAGTTCCACGGACTCCTGAAAGAGCCGTCCTAAGGGAGCGATGACAGAGGCGGGAAGAAGAGAACCCCGACTAGATTTGTTGAGAACACAAGAGAGTCAAGCTGTCGACTACATCAGTCGACAGCCACCTTATAACCGATTCTTGACTGTACGCCTTCGTCAGCGATACAGCCACTACTACTACTGCTGAGTGATCCTCCACTAATGCTAACACCACAACTACTACTTCATCAGTCATCGTACAGTAATCCTCGGTCATCGTACAGTAATCAGTATCAGTAATCCACATCGTAAGAATGAGTAAGACGACAGCCATCAATCGTCAGAAGAAGTAAACGCCCCCCTAGATCACGTCCCATCGCTTATGGGTTAGGTCAGCTACGTGGTATGACCTGGGACGTAACATATAGACTCTTATGGTGGTTCCCTGTGTCTCGTGTTTCACGATAATTGGTCGGTAGATTTCATTCATGAAACTTTGGAATGTGGCTGGTGAATTGCACAATCCGAAGTACATGACCATTGGTTCGAATAGGCCGCGTCGTGTTTTGAACGCTGCCTTGTGTTCGTCGCCCTCTTTGATCCTTATATTGTTGTATCCTTGTCAGACGTCTAATTTGCTGAATATCTGGGCTCCCCCGAGATCCCTGATGAGGTCATCAATGAGGGGAAGTGGATATTGATTCCGTATTGTCCATTCGTTGATTCGTCGATAGTCCTGTACAGGTCGTAGCTTTCCGTCCTTCTTTTTAATAAAGAAGAATGACGATGCGTACGGGGACTTGGAGGGACGGATGTATCCCTTTTCGATTTGTTCGTCAATGAATTCGTCTAGTGCCACGTCTTCGGTTCTTGTCATTGGATAGACTTTACAGTCTATTACGTCGGGTACTCCTTTCTTGAATTTGATCGCGTGATCGCAACTTCTCTTTGGTGGGAACCTCTTTGATTCTTCTTCGTTGAACACCTTTGCGAAGCATTGGTATTCCGTTGGTATTTTGACTTGTGTCGTGTATTGTTGGGCGTCGATTGCAAGTTCTACTGCCGATCGTCGCCCGTACACTTGTTCTTCTAGTGTTGTTATGATTTGTTCCTTGGCATCTTCCGTGAATATTCAAGATATTCTTGTGTCTTTCTTTTCTTCGTTTAGCAGTCGTGCCAAAACTGCTTTTTTGTCGCCTGGGTTGATTGTTCGTAGTACTATGGGGAGTTGTTTTTCGTCGATAGTGGCATGTCGCCAACTGAATCTTGGTTCGTATGTCGCGAGCCATGGATACCCCAGTAGTAGGTCCTCTCTTCCTATGTCTGTGATAAGGAAACGCATTTCCTTTTTTGTTCCTCCTGTTTCCACATTGAGCGTGAGATAGTGTGTGATCTGTCCCGCTTTATTAGTGGTATCGTCAATGTTGTATATGTTTTTGGGCTTATCCAATGCCCTTTGTCCTAGCCCCATTCTTTTGACGAAATTGGGATGTATGAAGTTGTCAGTGGCTCCTGAGTCCACCAACGCTTTTATGTCGGCCATGTTGTAACTTGCGCGAATCGACACTGGTACTTTCATAGAACGGTAGCGCATAATGTACACAGAGTTACAACGTATTGCCCTCACCCAGGCCGCCGGGTTTAGGCGTTTCCAAAATCCTGTCCCATCAATTGTTGAAGGACCAGGTCCTTTACTTCTTCGTCATCTCCCGCTACTCCTCTGAGCCATTCTGTTGCCTTTTCTTCTTTAGTCGGCGCGGTCTCTGCTGTTCGTGTTTGCCTGTTTCGGTTCCTCCGCGGTTGTCGGCAGTCGCGACTGATGTGTCCCATCTTCTGACAGTTATAACACTGTGTTTGACTATGGTCACGTTTGAATTGCCTCTGCATGAATCCTCCACATGGTGGGAATGGTGGATGTGGCGGATTATCATTGCGTCTCTGGAGTACGTCTTCTGCTCCTGCCAATTGTCCTCGTACTCGATCTGCGGATGTGTCCATTCAGTCATTGTTTTGGAGGGGTGCTAGCAACTTAGCTAATGCTCCACCTGGAGCTCATCCTGGTTTGAAGGCATCGAGGTTGCCTCTGACCGTCTGCATGTGAATCCACTTCTGCTGCCTTTTTAAGGCGGATTCTCTCCATTCTTCATAGTTGCGGGGGTCGTCGTGTTGATACATTGTCTCGTATAATGCGCGCGGTAATCCTTTTGTGAAATATTTGAGCGTTTGCTCGGCGTTGATGTTGTACCCTGCATGTCGGACGAGCTGCTCAAATGTGGCAATGTAGTCATCGATTTTTCCATCCTTCATGTGTATGCCAGCATCGAGCTGGGCTTGTGCTCGTTCTTTGCTAAGAACGTCTCCGAATTGCCGTTGAAAGGCGTGTAACAGATTCTCCCATAACCTGTTGTCGAATTGGCTGGTTCCTGTAGCGACTTCGTTAACAAGCCACCTGCTTGCGGACATTACCCATTGGTTGACCGCATTTCTTTGGATGTATGTGAGGAACAGCATTGCTTTCTGATACTTGTTTATCATTGCGGAATTATTGGCGTTAACTCCTGCATAGACTTCCCATTGGAGGATGAAGGACTTGGCTTGTCCCCTGTTTCCTGTAAACGTTGGTGGTGGGTTACCGATGAATTTGTCGTTCCCTCCTTGAGGTGCTTGTTGTATTCCTCCTCCCGGTGGTCCTCCTCCTGGCGGTCCTCCTCCTGGTGGTCCTCCTCCTGGCGGTCCTCCTCCTGGCAGTCCTCCTCCTGGCGGCCTTCTCAATGGTGGAAAAGGTCGGTTGTCTGGTGATGGTACCCTGTTTCTATTGAGTCGGAACTCATAGAACACATCAGTTCCCTCAGGGATGCTTGGTGCGTCAGGGACATCTGGTCCCATGGCTCGGTTGACGGCTTCCATATCTTCTGGCTGTAGTTGTTGAACGTTGTTACGTCCCAGGTCATACCACGTAGCTGACCTAACCCATAAGCGATGGGACGTGACTAGGGGTGTTTACGATTCGTCAATGACCGCTCGCGCGTATTCTTACTCATTCATACGATGTGGATTACTGATAGTATTACGGTTCGATGACTGATGATTAGTGGACGATTACTGTACGATTACACATAGGATTAGTGGACGATCACTCAGCAGTAGTAGTAGTGGTTGTATCGCTGATGAAAGCGTACAGTCAAGAATCGGTTATAAGGTGGCTATCGACTGATGTAGTCGATAGCTTTACTGTCTTGTATCTTCCCTCCAATCTAGCCGTGTTCTCATCTCTTGAACATCGGACGCGAAGCTCTCTTAGGGAGGCTCTTTCAAGAGTCCTCATATCGGTCACACCTTCGTGTGTTGACACGTGTTGCTAAGTCACGTTATTTGCCATCGCGTGGTCAGGTCTAAGTCAGACCTCGAACGTAACATTACAGTAAAGCTCTCCTCACACGCCGTGGCGCCGATCACAACAAAAGACGGTTGGGAATTCCAACCCTTTCGAGTTGATTCAAGAGAAAGGGACGCCCCAGCAAGATACGTAATCAACAGAGTCCGTTGGAGGACAATCCCCGACGACAGACGCAGCGGAACCCTAGAACACTTCAACACCGGTTACTACGCCGAGGCAGCAACCGCTCAACGTTTTCATCCAATCATCTTCCATCACGGGAGGTGTTGCTGGGTGGAACTACGGTGGAACAGAACACAAGAATATTTCGAGGGAGCAAGGCCGGCTGGAGACGATTTGAATTGCAACATTCTCCTCTCCGAAGCACGAGAAATCGAAAATCAAGGAAGAATCGACGGAACAGAAGAAGAAGAAGTTCCTGAACCCCTGTCACCAGAACTCCAGCACAGGGCACCCGCAAGGACCGACACCAGTCACACCAGTGAAAGAGCTCAAACTCCGCTAACAGGAAACGAGCCAGAAGTAGAGCCAGAAGTGATCTACCTTCAAGAAGAACCAGCGGTAGAAGAAATCATTACACAAACAGCTACGTTGCACATCCCTGACCCAATCAGAATGGCGACGCAAACACAGGTAGAGGAACCAATGCCTCTAGTCATCGATGAAAGAACCGGGCACGTCGTACAAATGAACCCCGAGGACGTACAAGCAGCACAAAGAGCTATGGGACCGGACGAACCAGATCAACCAGGCGGGTTCGATTTTGATTACAACGAACCACCGCCCAGAGCATTTGAACATATCGGAAGAGCTCATAGGCAACCAGGAGGAAACCCGCTAGGAGGAGGACCACCAATGGGTGGAGGAGGACCCCCACCTATGGGAGGAGGACCTCCTGGACCGCCTCAAGGTGTCGGTAACACTACCGACAAATTTATAGGAAATCCCCCGAATCTATTCACCGGAGAAAGGTCAAAAGTCGAAGGCTTCATACTCCAATGGGAAATATACGCAGGAGTCAACGCGAGTCACACAGCAATGAGGAACAAGTACCAAAAGGCAATGTTGTTCCTCACTTACATCCAAGGGGACCTGGTTAACGCCTGGGTCATGTCAGCAAATCAATGGCTGATACGAGAAGTATCACGAGGTGTCAGCCAGTTCGACAACAGACTGTGGAACAACGTTCTGCAAGCATTCAGGCGACAATTCGCTGATGTACTCAGCAAGGAAAGAGCTCAAGCTCAACTGGACGCCGGAATCAAAATGAAGGAAGGAAGAATAGACGATTACATCGCTCTATTCGAACAACTCGTCCGCTACGCGGGTTACGACATTAACGCAGAGCAAACCCTGAAATATTTTATAAAAGGGTTACCAAGGACGCTCTATGAAGCGATGTACCAGCACGACGATCCAAGAACATACGAAGACTGGAGAGCGTCAGCCCTCAAGAGGCAGCAAAAGTGGATCCACATGCAGACGGTACGCGGAAACCTGGACCTGTTTAAAGGATCCGCTAACAAAAACCAAACGGGAGCATTGGCCAAACTACTGGCACCACTATCACACCCTGATGCGATGGATACATCAGCGGATCGAGTCAGAGGAAGACTCGCAGGAGCAGAAGACGTCATCAATAACCCAAAACCTCCGTTCCCACCACGAGGAGGGTATATGCAACGGCAGCGAAACAACAGGACGGACTTTAGCCAAGTTCGCTGTTACAATTGCGGAAAGATGGGGCACATCAGTCGAGACTGTCG